>JAZAYU010000031.1:5798487-5988217 GCA_038501625.1 Corbicula japonica | reverse complement strand
TACCAGTTAATGAGTTGTGTTCATTTAACGATTATCCAATATTAAACCATAAATGAAGTAGCATTTAGGCACTTACCGGGGCTATTGTAAGGGCCTAAAGGATTTTAAATGATTCTAAGAACATTTTGGACAGTTTGGCTGTGACTAAAATTTAATTGACCAGTAATGACCAGTATTGACCAGTAATGACCACTATTGACCAGTAATGACCACTATTGACCACCGGCCCGGCCAATACTCAATTGACCGGTCTATAGGCCAACCCTGATCCTCTATCCCTGCCCCTCCCCCTACACACAGTGGGGCACACAACCAGGCAATGACTAAGCAAAATTTTGATAAAGATGTCAGGCAGTCAGTACATTTTAATCACGTCGCTAAAACTAACTCAAGACTACAAAATGTATGAATTTTGTAATGTGTTTTTGTACGATTTCTTTGTAGAACTAAGCCTCAAAGTTTATGAACCACTGGCTTCTGCAAGGTGAAGATGTCGGTATGAATTAAAAGAAGATGAAAATTTCACTTACCGAGCCTGCTGCTCAGTGCATACGAACAAAGCAAACGTAAATTTACCACATTTTGTTTGTGTATTTTATTGATGATATTTTACTTCCGTATACGGGCAATCTTTGTTGATCTGTGTAACGTGAGCGCTTACAAAAAAAACTAAATTATTTTCGCACATGTATGTTATGTCGTTATCGGCCATTTCCATTCTTCAAGACTGTTACACTGCTTTTTATATAATATAAACATGTATGTTATATGTTCCATATTGAAAATGTTGTTTATTATACTTTTAAAACTAGAAATAGGCCATAACTTTATGAAAATTTTCATACTAACTGTGTTGCATGGGACTTATTTCCACAACGTGATATTAAAGTCTGAACTCGAAGATACTAGGCATACCAAGTTTGGTGATGATTGCTCATATAAGGCTTAAGGTACTGTCTTGAAAAGAATTTTCTATTTTTAATAACAGTGACCTTGACTCCAGGTTACCTCAAGAGAAATTTCGTTATTATAGCTCTTGAAAGCAAGTATTAACTTAGTATCTTGATCTAAGTGGCCCAAATACGATCCCAATCAAGGTCTTATCACAGGCTAAGTGCACACCAATGTTGGTAATGATTTTTATCACTGGTCATGACCTTGATCTTGATCTAAGTGACCCAACTACAATCCCGATCAAGGTCTTATCACAGGCTAGTATATGTGCACACCAATGTTGGTAATGATTTCTCAAACCTGTCGCGTATGCTCTATTTTAGTATCAGCGCCCTTAACCTTCATAAGTTTAGTAGTCACAGCTCAGCCATTTTTAAGTTTATTAATTGTCATGACAATAAATATCTTGACCTTGTCTACAGTGACCAAAAAGGCTAGGCTTTACACTAGTCTCAATAATTCGACTGCAAGCACAGACCCATTTTCATACTGACTTTTTACAGTTGTCTGTCCTTTACGAACATCGCATATATAGAAAAACCCTTGTCGCGCACAAATAGTTGCGCTAGGCTTTACACATGCTATACATAAACAACAAGTACAAAGCGCTCTTAAGTTCTTGTGTAAACAAGGAATATGAACGTACGGGCAAACAATACGTATTTAAGGACTAGATCTAATGCCTCGAACCTAAAAAGTGCGGGCATAAAAATACAAAGCTAAGAATAATACATAGATATTAAAATGTATTTGCAAACAAAAAACGTACATAGTCTCGTGGTTTAGATTTCTGGATCAATGCATGGCATGTATACAGTTTTCGTTCCAACCTACTATCTCGATGGTGAACGACTTTATTCTTTATATCATGCGAGGATACGAAATCATTGTAGCAATCTTCATGGCGACCTCTATCGTAATTTCATACGTTCAACGCCCAACTGTGATTGCGGGAACAAAGTTGAAGATGCTGAACACTATATACTTAATTGTTATCGCTATGAAACTCAAAGACAAAACTTCTTTAGGGCTACTCGTTTATTTTATCCATTGAATATTGATGACCGATTATTTGGAAATCCTCATCTGACTGATGAAGAAAATAGTTTTATTTTCCTTGAATTACAAAATTTTATTAAACAAACAGGAAGATTTAGAAATTAGCGGCCCTTCTTTACTTCCACTGGCTTCTGGGTACATGCGCTGGCATTTTTATAGCATATTTCTACATGTACTTACATTTACTTTACATGTTTGTTTTATCATCATGTGATCAATCCCATAGGTCGTCTGTGGAGGTGTCAGGGCTGGACGGGTTCGTCGGGTACCGTATCGTGTCACATTCAAATTCAGTTTTCCCCCTTCTTTTCTGTTCTTTTCCATATCTATGCTTATTTTTCATACCGTTGCTCTTTTTGTTAATGTCATTTCTATATAAACTTATGAATTTGTAATTTTGGGACGGGCTGTCTCTAATGTTGATATAACTTGTAGCCCAACCCATTTGCTATTTTATTTTGTTTATTTGACTGTACAATTACATGTGTGTGTTGTTTATAAAATAGAGCAATAAAATATGTTTAAACCTAATCTCCGCAGTCAGAATTATTGTAAATTGGAAACTATACGAGTTATATCTGTTCTGGCAAACAGTGCAAAGTTGATGCTTAGGCACAGTTTCAATGTTCCTTGGAAATATTCTGGGAGTGAATTAATGTTGCCTTTTTAGCTGATCTCCACATGCGACCATGACTGAAAAAACGGCCGATTAAAAAAGAATTAAAATAGTTTATTGAAATTTTACAAAATTTTGAGTGCTAGTAAAAAGTTTTTAAAAAAAGCTTGTCGATGACGTGTATTGTAAAGCGCATTCGTAAATATACATGAAAATCCTTCAGTAAGACCTCTTCTTGCATACTGGATAAGTGTTTTCGCGTGTTTTACCGGGGAAAGAAAATCCTATCTTTTCCCTATACAGCCCTGAAAATTAATTTACAATATGTTTCATCGCTTTAGACTTCATCAGGCAGATGTTAAAAAAAACACAAATAAAACTGAATATATCAATTGTGTATAAAGTGTTTTTATTCGTATTCTGACTTGATTTTCAGGTCTACGAACAAGAAATTAATTAAATTAAGAAATTTAGGTAATACATGTTATTTTCATTGCATATATTGTTTCCATTGCGACTCATTTTACCGTTGCGAATTTTAAACACAACTGCAAACAGATGGATGGATGGGCGATGTGACGAAAGCGATATTCTTACGTAACACGGCTTAGACGAAGCCATTAGAAACAAGAAAAACAAAAAATGGTAAGATTATTTTCTTATGCATTGTGTATTTATATCTACCTGAGACTCTTCATCACACACCATTAATCCGTTTATGTATTTTATCTTCTATAGCACAAGTTGAAAAGTTCTCAACGTGACAAAGTACGCCAGTTTATTGCCTTCACACAAACCACAGAAAAGACTGGAATCCACTGCCTGGGCTGTCATGACTGGAAACTTGATGTGGCCGTTGACAATTACTTCCAAAACCCAGATAAATACAATGAATCTTCCCGCACAACAGTGGACAGAAAGAGATTAGAAGCATTGTGGCAAAGATATAAAGGTAAATCCTGACGTTAGATTACCCCACCCACTTGTTCAGCAATAATTTTCTTCTTCCAAAAGTGTAAATGATCCCACTCTGGGGCATTGTTGTTCATTAAGGAGTTTTAAGGACTATCTAGGGACACTCAGTCCCTAGATACACAGAAATTGACATATATAAACAAAATTGAAAAGTTATTTTATTGTGGCTGAAAATGGATAGCCGGCTTACTCTGCAGATGTTTACCAATTGTGGTACCGATGACTCCTGTTTCAAACACAACAACAATATCATTGAAATATTACTATCGTACTAGTGTGGATCTTATTCTTATTTAATAAATGTAATGGTATTCTGGCATTTTAACTGAAGTTTAATGCAAGCAAATGTTTAATATAAATAGCACTTTTGACCCTATAGATTTAATTTCTTGACCTTTTGATATTTTTGATGCAGGAGAAATTTCACGAAAAATGGTATATATTTGCAAGAAAAAAGTTAATCTTATATCCATGGGTGACTGTGCAAATTTTTAGGATTATGCCTGAAATTCTGGTTTTTATGTGTCTGAAATTGGTTGATTTTCTTTAGTTTAACTTTCACACAGGTGTATTTGTTTGATGTAAAATTTTTAGTTAATATCTATTTTTGTATTGTAATCTTTGAATATTGGATGATTTCAGATCCACATGAAGAAGAAAAGATGACTGTAGATGGGGTGATGAAATTTCTTGAAGATTTGAATCTGAATCCCGAGTCACGCACCGTTCTTGTGATAGCCTGGCGATTTAAGGCAGCCACTCAGTGTGAATTCACAAAAGATGAATTTTTTAATGGCATGACAGAATTAGGGTACGACTTTATGCATGTTTAGTTTAGTGTTTAGCACAGAGAACAAAAATTACATAGCCTGGTGAGTGTTATGTGACATTAAAAAATACAGCAACCGTAAGCGCTCGACCACTGGACTACCGCTCCCTTGTCATCCTAATTCATGCTAATACAGATTTCTTTTTTCTGAAGAGAAATAAATACATTTTTTGAATTTATATCTTCAAAATTGATGCAGGCCTAAATATCATAATGGATTTTTCAAACCATTCAGGTACATGTCCAGAAGGGTCGCTTGAATCCCCTTTATAGAAATCTTGCATCTCACCTTGTTATAAAATCTTTTACTTCGATTACAACTCACATCCATTACTTTTTTGCAGATGTGACACACCAGAAAAGTTGAAGCAGAAGTGTGGTGCTTTAGAACAAGAAATTAGAGACCCTTTGAAATTCAAAGACTTTTATCAGTTTACTTTTAATTATGCTAAAAACCCAGGACAAAAAGGATTAGGTTAGTATAGATTTGTTTGAAGTCAGTTATAGTGAAACTCCACTTTCGGGGTATGACTTTTTATCACATTAGGGATTTCAACAGCTTTTGAAAACCAGGGGTTGTTTGACCCCTGTTGAGATTTTTTAAGGGGTCATAATCAAATAGTTGCAAGTCTTGTGTTCATTGAACGTAACTACTTATAAAAGTGCTTTAACTTTATTTTAATACACAGGGCTGTCACTAGAAGGAGACTTTGGAGAAGTTGTCTCCAAAAGGTGACCAGACTTCTACCTTATTTGAGCTATGGGACAAGTCATTTTGTATAGACTACATAGGGAAAGAATGCTGTTGCCTCTAAACTTCTCCCTGATTTGCATGTCTAGTGAGAGCCCTGATATATGTTCAGGGGTCAAATAAGTATCAACTTCATAATTCAAATGCAATAGACACAATATTTATCTTTATTCTTGCAAAATTTCCTAATTATTGTGCATCAAAATGACCCCAAGCTCAGAATCAGGTGGAGTCAAATGTGAAAAGAAAACAAATTTGCTTGCATCAAAATGCAAGAATCTGCATCTGTTGAAATCCCTGCAAATGCGCAACCAGTGTAGATCGTAATCATTCAGCCCTTTAGTGCTGTCTGATCTGGATCTACAAGCTTCTTGCTCAGAATGAACCTTTTTTGCTGTTGCTGGATCTGGATCTACAGTTGTCTTGCTCAGAATGAACCTTTTTGTCGTCTGATCTGGATCTCAAGCTTCTTGCTCAGAATTAACCTAATGAATCTAAAACTAAACAGTGTTGACTCTGATCAGATTGCATTGTTGTGCTGGCTGATCTGAATCTAGCTAGTCACCCATGTGATATCAGACATAACCAATAGAATAAAGTTAAACAACAAAAACACAAGACTTGCAGCTACTGATTCAGTAGCTGTATTGCTTGTTGTTGCAGTGGTCCTTGAAACTGTATGGGAAGTAAGAACTGTGATGTGTTTGAGTCCATACAGAAGGGAAAGCATTTAAATGTCATCCTTTACTTCATGAATATACCCATTACTCCATATATGAGCATTAAACACATGTGCCACCAGTGTAGATCCAGATCAGTCAGCACATCTGTGCTGTCTGATCAGGATCTACACTGATCGCATTTCGGTCAGAAATAACCTAATCAAAAAGCGAACAGTGCAGATCCTGATCAGACGGCACGGATGTGCCAGCTGATCTGGATCTACACTGTTCGCCCACGCAATTTAGGTGTGCCTTTGGAGGAAAGGGTTAATATTTTTGGCCATAAACATGACAGAAATATATGATTTCCAGTAAAATGGCATTTTTGTGGGTATTTAGAATTCATGGTTTTGATTTAAAAAAAAATGTGTATGAACTGTTCTATTTAATTCATGGTGGGGATTTCAATTTGTGGATCAACCTGAAATCCATGAAATTTAGTCGCCCTCGAATATTTTGTCTCATGTGCGACAGGAGTAGATGCTGATCATCCTGCACATCAATGTAGGCATATCTTGATCTTCACAGTTCTTGGTCCAAAATAACTTATTAATCCAAAAGCGAACAGTGTATATCCTCAATGAATTGCAGGAATGTGTAAGCTGATCTGGATTTAATCTGGTTACATGTTATGGGTTGAACGCGAAACAGTTGTAACTGCCTTCTTTGTTTATTTACAGTTACAACTGTTTTGCATGCAGCCAACATTATACAATTATTTACTTATTATCTGGGAAATATGCTGTGATATTGACTATCGCCTCGGTCAATAACGATTTTTGCGGTCAATATCAACAGCATATTTCCCAGCTAATAAGTAAATAACTGTTTTATTACATGAACTATAAATAATATAAAAGATGGAAACTTTCGGATTCTATTTATAGACAGGTCAATATCAGCGAAAGCGGGTCAATATCTAGATTTATTGACTCGGTTATTTTGGGGGTGTGACCAATCGCGTTGCGTCTATTTATAGTTCATGTAATAATATGGAATATAAACCCTTTTAAAGGGTTAAACGTTAAAGCACTCTATATACCATGGGTTTTTTTCAGATTTAGATATGGCAATAGCGTACTGGAATATAGTGTTATCAGGCAGATTTAAATTTCTTCCATTATGGAGCCAGTTTTTACAGGTACCTTTTGTGTAATATCAATACTAATTTATTGATAACTGAATGGCATTATATTTATTTTAGAATTGGACTTAAGAAAAATGTATACTGTGGTATCAAAAGCCATAAATGATGAATTTGTGCAATTGTGTTTTAAAACATTATTACAGGGTGTTATTTTGCTGGGGTTCAAATTTGTGCATTAACCCTGGTGCTATGATCATGAAATTTAAACCAGTGCCAAATATGATGATGTATCACAGTAATTTGGAAATATCATGACATTAACGTAATTCTACTTAACTGAGTGTAACTTAAGTACACACGCCATATAACACAGATTGTTTAAGATTGTGGTTTTTCATATTAAATGTGATCATACAGTGGACTTTATTGTTTTAAAGACCAATATTTGACCAAAAAATGGGGAAATATTTCAAACCCACAATCAAAAGTTTTGTGTAATGCGCACATTTAGTGTCAGTTAACCAAGTTCAGATACCTTTTGCATTAACAGACATCTGGATACTAGCAAACTTGTTATGAAAAGTGTGTAACTATTCTGTAAATCACCAACAATTATGCTTGGGAGAAACCTTGAAATATGGCATTTTAAAGCAATTTTATGCAGATAATAAGGGATAATTGGATTTCTAAGTAAGTATTTTTTAAAACAGTGTATTACTATACTGGGTACCGATTAAAAAATTAAATAAAATATTTGGCAGATTTGCATTATCAAGGATTGGATGCTAGACTAACGCAACTACTTTGGATTTAAGAAAAAATAATAACAGTCTTGCATGACACTCTTAAAATGTTAGCATACAGTTTAAATAAACAATAATTCTAAATTGGAGTTCGAAGCTTATTTTGTAAATAATTTTTAAGCTTAAGAAATTTTGATGAGCTGTACATAATACAGTACTTTTGAAACAATATGGTACCCTTTAAATGGTGCTTATTCCATATTCCTTAATGTTGTAATTTCAGGAGCATCATAAAAGGTCAATACCAAAAGATACATGGAATTTGTTGTTGGATTTTTGTAATATGATCAATGAAGATATGAGTAACTACGATGAAGAAGGTAATCACAACATTGTTTAAACATTTATTCCATAGAGACAATTTTTAGCACATGGGCGACCAGTGTTGATCCAGATCAGCTGGCTCAAATGTACCATCTGATCAAGATCTACACTGTTTACCTTTCAGAAATAACCAAATAATCTATAAGCAAGCTCAGATGGCACATATATGCTGGCTGAGCTGGATCTACACTGGCTTCCCATTTGATAAAAGTCATAGTGATGGTGTAAAATGTTTTGTTTATAGATAGTGAACATTTTTGTTAAATATGGATGTCTTCTTATAAATTTCACTTTTTACTGTTCATGGAACAAGCACTTTTATCAAGATCGAGAGCATAAAGGTGAGTACTTTACCTTTTATAAAAATGATGTGACCTTGAGCTGGGCCAGTCATTTTTACTTAAACCACTCAGGTAGCAAAAAATAGTTCCAGGGCCCAAGATCATAAAACTAAGTTTTGAGTTCAGTCTCAAATCTCAAGGATCTTATTGGCTGAAATGGCGACTGGTGCCATTTCAGCCAATCAGATGCTTGAGATTTGAGACTGATCTCCAGATTTTGTTTTATGATCTTGTGCATAGAATTTCAGCTGAGCATTATTTTATATTTTTCAGGGGCATGGCCTGTGTTGATAGATGAATTTGTAGAGTATGCAAGACCTCAGGTGCAGCCCAAGAGCACTACAGTATAACGGCAGCCATCTTGTATATAGTGTACACATATGTTACAGACTTCAGCATAAGTGCAAGTGAGGGGAAATGGCCCTTAAGCAATTTAACGGAACCAGTCGGGAATTGAGGATTGTGTTCACAAAACATTTTAAGTTTCTCTTACTGTGGTTGGACTTATATTCTTTGGAAAACAATTTTGTGGTTGTTTGTTAAACATCAATTTGTGAGGGTTTTTAAATTCACAGATCTCGATTTTCTAAACTACATTTAAGTTTTTCAGTTACTTAATTCAAGGTGGTTTTAAAATTATGAACAGATCCTTGAAAATTAATGATTTCACTGAGTATAAAGAAAAATAGTTTTTACTTAGTTATAATAGTAGTAGTAATAATAATAATAATGATGATGATTATGATGATGATGATGATGATGATAAAAATAGTAATCAATTCTTTATTTAGAGGAGGTAACATATTAAATTGAACAATATACCTGCCAATCTGACATTTTATTACAATATAACAGAAAAGACAATAATTTTAAAAAAGTAAAGGATTAAAAAATTAAAAGGATCACATGGATTATTTAAAAACTTTAAATACATTCACTCTCAACCAACAGGCTCTTGTAGACATGTTAGTGGAAATATTACTTTAAACGAGAGGGATACATGTACATGTATTTTCTACGTAAAATATTGTGGAATGTCTATCAAATACTTCTTGAAAATGCATGACCAAAAGTCCCAACTTCAATGTAATATGCCTAAATATTAGATTTTTTTTACATGTACTATCACTTTTTGGTTTAGATCTCTGTAATGGTCATTGATTTTCAAAGTTTTGATAGTTTTGACAAGATGAATGATAAAATTTGTGAAGATATCGTAGACTGGTTTCAGACAGTGTGTTCTTGACTGTGTAACCAATGGCCTGCCTGTCATACACAACATTATTATATAAGAAAGTAAACCAACGGGAAACAAAATATCCAACAGTGACTTAAAATGTTTTGTGAATACAAACCAGGCTCCTTGAATATACAACTGAGAATGGAAACCAGTCTCAAATATCAAGGATCTGATTGACTGAAATGGAGACTGGTTGCAATTTCAACCAATCAGATCCTTGAGATTTGAGACTGGTTTCTTATCTCAGTTTTATAATCTTCAGCCTACATGGCCTATGCGTATTAGGACAATGTTACAGAACTAGACAGGGCAATTCAATAGCTTTCAGATTAAACTCTTGGTTAAGTTGAACTTTTTTTGTTTGTTTTCTACAAAATTATTACATTTTTGTTCATTGTTTTTCTTAACTCTTTACTCCATGGGATATGCTGTTGTCCCTTTGGTGAACAGTGTAGATCCAGATCAGATGGCACATTTATGCCAGCTGACCAAGATCGACTCTGTTGGCTTTTAGATTCAAAAGATTTTTCTAAGGGCTGTTCCAGGAAAAAAGGAGTGAGGGGGGTGGAACTGAAATTAATTAAAATTTGATGGGTGGGCGGTGATTCATGGAAGCAAATGTATTGTTTGAAAATAAATATAATTGTGTTGGTGGTACCCCCATTTTTAAGTTCCGTTCCACCCCCCCCCCCCCACTCCTTTTTTCCTGGAACAGCCCTAATCAAGAAGTTACCAGTGTTCTGTGTAGATCCAGATAGGATGGTACAGATGTGTTAGATGATCTGGATCTAGGATCCAGGTAGGATGGTACAGATGTGCTAGATGATCTGGATCTACACTGTTTTGCACATTTGATAAAACCTGTATAATATGGAATAAAGGGTTTATACTTCTAGTGTCGAGATGAAACTTAAGGGCCTTTTTACTTGACTGTCATCAAATACATTCTCATCAGTGTAGATTCATGGTGAAATATTTTGGTCATCTGTTAATACAATGCTGTGAACCCATTTTTATTATTTTCCATGATTTTCCTTAATCAGTTATGCATTTCCCCCAAAGTCAAATTTTCCATGATTTTCCTTAATCAGTTATGCATTTCCCCCAAAGTCAAATTGTTTTCCTTGAAACCCCGTTTTCCTTGATCAGTTATGCATTTCCCACAAAGTAATATTTAAAGAGCTAAAAGGAAAAAAAATTGCTTGAGTTTGTTAGATATTAAGTATTGGATTAGAAATAAAAGTGGCTTGTCATATAATGTGTTATTGCATTCATCAGTAATCAGTGGGGTTGTTTTTAAGTGTGTACAAACTAAATAACAACTGTTTGGAATCGCTGTTGAAACAGCATTATTGATGACAAGGTGAATTGTAGCTTTTTTTGGAGCATCTTTGGATATCCATGCGTGAGCATTATGTTATACCCAATCAATCAACCCTGGGAAAATTGACTTGTATTTCTTTGATGTGTAGTGTATAAAATCCGGTAACTTCATTTCATGCTTGGGATGTAAATTGAATGACAGCGAAGGTTTTAAATTGAAATTAAATGACAGTGCAACGTTGCACCAATTCTAAATAGCTGCTTAATACACCATAATTACCCATTGACAAAACATATCGATCAGGTCAAAACGAGGTAGACAATGCAATATTTTCTGAAGCAGATTAATCAAGTGTAAATGTAATAATGCTGTGGATTCCAATAAATTTCCACATTAAAACCTTGGCAGAATACAGAGTGCCTTTCTATGTCACACGTCAAAACATTTTGTACGTCCAAAAGTTTGTAAGCTGCTTATATTTTACCCAGCCCATGCCCCAGAGCAAATGTTTTTCATTGCAATATGAATACAGTCTCAAGAATGAACTCAATCACAGGTAGCTTATTTGGCATGTAACATGTACCTAAGAAGAACACTGTTTGGTGGTAGCCACTGATAAAATTGTCTTTCCATGTTTTTCCTAGTGTGTGAATATACTTGTTCAGATTGTTTGTGATTTATTGCTTTTGCAAAATTTACTGGAAAAATTGTTTTGAATTGATTTTACACATAGTCTCTGAATGAATCTTTGCATGTGTTAACTGTAATTAGTCCTTTACTTCATGATATATGGCTGTTATCCCATGGGCAAACATTGTAGATCAAGATCAGCTGACAAATATGTGCCGTCTGATCAGGATCCACACTGTTCCCTTTTTAATTCATTAGGATATATCTGACCAAAAGAAATCATAGTGAATTCTAATCAGATGTATTGGCTGATCTAGATCTAGACTGTTTCCCATGTGATAAAACCTGTATATTTGGAGTACAGGGCCCAAGATCATAAAACTAAGATTTGAGATCAGTCTCAAATCTCAAGGATCTGATTGGCTGAAATGGCGACTGGTCGCCATTTCAGCCAATCAGATGCTTGAGATTTGAGACTGATCTCCAGATTTAGTTTTATGATCTTGGGCACAGGATTATACTGTTTAAGATAAAGACATTTCATAATGCAAAGCAAGAATGATTATAAAATGAACTTTGTGATTAAAAAGTGAAGAGAATTATGAAAGTCTTATTATTTATTTATCTTATCAGGTTTTTGGCAAACAGTTGATTTTAGCACTGTGACATACCCAGAAAAAATACTTGACCAAAATATTGTGAGTTCCTTTTCGTATCCCAGGTCTGAATTTTTTTATATGCACCATCCGAAAGTTATAGAATAGATAGTGATGATTTCAAGAATATTTAAAATTGCTGTTTTTTTTTGTACCAGACATATTTTCGGCCTACTGACGAAAACTTTGAAAATGGATAGAATGACGGCAAACGAAAATTGTTAAATTGTTTCCTGATTGAATGTCTGGATTAGGTACACACAAACTAATTTCCTTGTCCATCCCTCAAAAATATGTTTTCCGGAGCATATCTTAGCAAACTATTGGATTTTAACCAAACTTCACACAAGTTGTACCTGATTAAGGCAGAATGCCAAGAACCATGGCTTTCCTCAAAGGTCAAGGTCATACGAGTACATGATAGAAATTTGCAAAATTCTAGTTTCTGGAGCATAATCCAGCGACTTATGAAGGTCCTTTATTTTTATAGAGGTTTTGAATTTTCGTTTTCCAAATTTTGCGGAAACAAATCCTGTTTGAAATGAAGAGATTACACAGAAAGAAGATCTAACTAAAACAACGTGTTTAGCTTTTGCATTCATTTCTTTAGAATGTTTAGTTTCTTAGAAACTGTTTGAAGAATTACTGTTGCACGAGATATTCGTCCCAAAACTGGAATTTTACCTTTAAGTAATTTTACTCAATCTGGTATCCGACTGGCGAAGTTTAGAACCAGATCCTTGCCATCTGATCAGGTTTTACACTCAGTCTGATCCTTTGTACATTATTTAGGTTATTTCTGACCGAGCAGTGATCGGTGTATATCAGATCAGATGGCCAGCTGATCTGGATCTACACTCTCGCATAAGCGATAAAACGTATATATGGCTTTAAGGGTTTATCTAGAACTTTGATAGATACTTAATAAAATGGCTACTACTTCTGTTACACAAATAGTTAATAAAATGGCGTTCAGAGTGCCAGAGTTACAAAAGATCAGCCTAATGCTAATTTAGGTTACATGTTTTGGCATTTAGAAAGTGACTGAGGACTTCTGGTTAATAACCAAACATTACCAAGATCTCTATCTCTATAAATCCTGTCAAGTTTTAATAAATGGTGGAATAAAAAGTTGAAATGCGTATCGGAAATAGCCATCCCAGAAAACACAGCCTCCCCGCACAAAGTGCAGCGGAAAAGAGCATATTTATAAAAACAAATCAATTTCAACGACAACAAAATTAACGAAAAAAGGAACCTGATATGATATTGCCTTGGAAAGGTCACTGGTCAAAAAATAAAGCAGACATAATAATCGCAATTAAATGACCGAAACTCCAGAACAACTGCTGTATTCTGGCTAGTTGAATATAGCATGAAATACTATAACTAGTATTGTGCACAAAAACTCATGGAGCAATCCGGGTTGTTACAGAACTTGGCTGAGATATTATGGTCGTAAACATTATGACAGAGTTTGGTGAAGAGTGGAATCTTACTATTGGATAAAATCTTTTTAAGTCGGATATAAGATACTAATAATCTGTTCAACAATTAAAAGGCCATCACTCTAGAGTCCCTGGAGCAATCCGGCTTGTTATCGAACTTGGCTGAGATATTAAGCCATAAACATTATGACAGAGTTTGGTGAATACTTGATAAAGGCTTCCTAAGTCTGGTCCAAGGTTATCAAACTTTAGCTCGAAGTCCATGTTCAAAACTCAGTTACATTCTCAAAGCTTGGACATGATTTTACAAATTATTACAGATCGCAGCTTTATTAAGAAATACTTTATTTTTATTTTCAAATGCATAATTATATTGTTCCAAAAATTAAATTAACAACAGACGTTTCTTTCCCTGTAAAGAAAAAATACAATTTTGAGATTTGAGCACGGAGTTCAAACTCAAGTTTTATAACCTCGGGGCCTGGCGGTGCTAATTTTGGAAAGGCAGTAATCAAAGAACCATAAATCAAGTTACGTGAGCAGTCTGGCTTAGATAATATCTAACTTGACTGAGATATTATAACCTTTAAGTTTTACTATCTTTAATGAAGATGTATAAGAATTACTAAAACTAAAGGGCAGACAACTTTTGTGGACCCTTCCTGCTTCAGATGTTTCATTAAAATATGTCCCATTTTTCAAACGGGCCTATAGATAAAATGGCCATGCTGTTACACAGGTACTTAACAACTATCCAGTTACAAAGACACTTAATATTTTTCTTGGATGTTAACAAGGAATTACAAAAGACGAAAAGTGTACTGTACGAATATTATTTTATTATTTAATATTACATGTATTTTGTAATTAAATTCATTATTAATTTTAACTTTACAATAATGCAACATGTATAATAAATCATAGGTGATCCAAAAGACTCCAGAAATGTCTTTATGATATACATTGTATAAAATTTCAACATACTGATGTATCATTTAATCTCCACTTGGGCAAACATTTGTTTTGTTGTTATAACAAACATTATTACATAGCTAAATTTCGCTTGGATTTGTATACAGTAAAACCTCTTTTAAGCAACCACTCAAAGAAGTAAGAAAATGTGGCAGTTTAATACACGTGGCTGTTTAAGACAGGTAAAAATAAGAAAAAAAAGGCAATTTAGGACATACTATAGATATCTAAGGCAGATGACTGTTGAATAGATGTAGGTGATTGTTAAGTCAGGTTTAGCTGTACTCAGTTCGTGCGGATTGGTGACCATTTGGGGCGCGTCACGGGAAAAGGTACCTTCGGTCATATTTTGTGACATTTTAGTTGTTACTATTTTTAGAAAGAACTTACAACTATCTATAAATTTCTCATAACTAACAAGTGCTTTTCCGACACTTTTTGACAATAAAATGATATTTTTAACGCGACATGCAAAATAATCAATGTCGTCTGCTCAACTCTATGACGTCATTTCAAGGATTGACGTCAACTGTCCGAAGGTACCTTTTCCCGTGACGCGCCTCATTTAACCATAAACCATGGATAGGGCTTATATCCCATGTGAAACAAGTGTAGATTTAATCAGCCTGCACATCTCAAGTTTTGAGTGATTAGATTATTTCTGACAAAAACAAAACCAATAAAACTCTGGTCGCGTATAAGTTGCTTCCATTGAGTGAACGGTTATTTTTTTATGTTGCACAAACGCTGAACAATTTATCTTGGATATTATTAACCCAATTCTTTTTTTTAATTACATCATTCTCTGGATTTTATATCACCATTTTACAACGTCTGTTTTGGCGATTTCTGCGATGTAAACAAGGCTCATTTACTGTGGCGATGGTTTGTTATGCTCGGTGATAACTGTTACAGTCATCATAAAATAGGACCTGTTTTTGGGTGACGTTAGTCACCCTATGCTATATGTGAATTTCTAGATGGTACCTCGGTCTCTATCTACTTCGTGCTAATGAACGTGGTACCAAAATGTGAAATTCGATCATTTTACCTCCAGTGGATTAGTGGCCTTGAATAACGTATACAGTATATATAGGTTCACAGAGCTTATGAGACGATAGACGGCGCAGCTCGATTGTTCTGAAATCTGAACTCACATTTTTGTGGAATTTTTGTGATAAAATTTCCAGATAAAGGTTTCAGAACAGTACAGATTATCTTGGAAAAATGTTGTTAATAACGGACATTTATCTCTCTAATTGTTTTAGGTTATGGAAACAGCAGCTTTCGCACAGATTAGAACTCACAAGTGGTGAACTGTATCATGTCATTATAAACTTGCTTAATTGATTTTTATATCCTCTTGAGAAAATTATCATTTTATGAATGACATTTTTGCAGAGGACATTGACATTAGACATACTTCAGTATTCTTATAAATATTTTATTTGATTTTGAATTTGTTTTAAAAGCTAAAACAGGTAAAACAAACTGAAGGAAAGGAGAGATTGTAGTATCTAGCTGTTAAACATAAGTCCCTGTGGTTTATCATCATTGTATAAACTCTCTCTATCATATCTGTTGTATGTATCATTATGATAGTAGACTTGGCTATAGCAGCATAGTAATAAAGCTTATATATACAAACACTGGTAGTTGTTAGAATATTACATCTGGTGCATCCTAAAGTTAACATGTGAGTCCTACAAGGGTCTGTCTGATATCTCATAGGGTCTTTCGGTTATTTATTGTTAGTGTGGGGTGTCTTGGGGTGGTGTGGGGTGTCCTGGGGTAATTAGTAACACCCTAAATTCAATACATGTATCGTTTAATCGGCAAATTATCGAATACAAAACCTGCTTAAATTATACAGTGGTGTTTATCAATCGGTAAGTGGTTGTATTTTATAAAAATTTTAACATGCGCTGAAATAACCATGTAATTTGGAGAAAAAAATTGTCCGTTTCCCCGTCCAATCAAAACGTAATGTACGAAACGTGATATATTATACAATATCTTGACAAATTTCAGTTAAAATAGATAATAATTTTCATAAAATTTATCGATTATTACAAATCTTGCGCTTATTTATCGTATAAAACGGTCAAATTAATTCGTACTTGAAATTTTAGCCCCAAGTCAGTCTTGGATATAAGCATCCGCCCGAATGCCCATGGTTGATAAAAATTTGAGAAAGCAGAAGCCGGTCACACAAACTTTTGCTCTGCCATCCGAAAGTTCCTTCAAAATCCTCAAATAGGAAACTCCACAAAATCTGTAGATGATGTGACATTATGACAATCACTCTAAAACGTCACCCATCAGTACTTTCAGTGCTTTGATTTATATTAGGTCAGCATCACAAAACAAACCAATATTTAGTAAAACAGAAGCAAACTTACAAAAACCATTCTTCATGTATTTGGATACTTAGTAGATATATTTCAATATAATGTTGTTATGTCTAAACTATTTACTATGTACTGACACCATATATTTCTACATTTATTCTAAATTATTTTACGAGTCATTTTTAGGACCTCGAACATTTTATTTTGTAATACATGACAATGTACAACTTGGTTATATTTATGTATATACATTGTATATACATAACAAGTATAACCAAGTTGCACAACCACGAGCACTTGTATTAAAACCCAATATGCATAGCCATCTTTAATATGCTGTATATTCTGAAATTTTCATTGAATGTGCTCGTACATTCGTCATAGGAATGCTGGCCGCCCGCGTAAAACCCCCTCCCGTAAGGAGGAACCGTGTATCCGTAGCAGATGCACGAAGTTCTTTTTAGAACAGAATTTCTTAGACCATACATCAGAATATTGGAACTACGAATTCTGTACAAGTTGTTCACATTGAATAGACTTTAACAATATATAGTAATACGAATAAATTATTATACCCTTATCAATTTGAATAGCTATGATTGTATAATGAACAGTAATAAGTCGAGCATATAACTGAATTTCAATACCAACTGGCCTGTTATATCTCCCGCATATTACCTCGTGACTAAAAACATGAGTATTTCGTACAATTTCTTTAGAAAAATGCAGGCATACACAGCATTATTACCAATGAATTTGAAACCACACAACCTAACAAACATTCTATCTAATATCTATTTAACATCTCGATCAAGTGTTACTAAATGTATGAAATCAGAATGTTCATACAATTTTGTTATTTTGAAAATTAGAACAGCAAATATGAACGCATCATGAAATTGACGAAAGTTATTAAACCACAAACAACTAGTTTACAGTACTTCGAATCAATCAGTAGGTTTCATCTGTTTGTCACGTGGTCTTTCCATTTTTCAAAAAGTAATTAGTCAATAAAGATGTCGGGAAAATGCATTGTCAACGTGAAATATACGTATCAAAAACAACCACGTTCAGAAAACACAGATTGATTGTAGGCAATTGGAAGGGTGACGACAGCTGGGATTATCCGGAAGCTGGCTGTGATGAACCGGAAGCTCGCTCTCGTTTGACCTGAAAAAACAACAACAACAACACAACTAAACTGAGCAGTGGGCAATCAAAAAGATTACTGCAGAATCGCTCTATTTTATGCTCCATTTATTTTCACGTAATTTGAAATCGGACAAATTCGAAAATTAAAATTTTAACATATAGAAACAAAATAATTGTTCATTGTTATATACAAGAGATTAACAATCGTGAATTTATGACAAGACAAAGGAATTGTTGGAAATATAATGTTACTATTTGAAGAATCCTAAAAACATTATCAAATATAGCAATAAGTATCATACATGTAGTTGTGAATCCATATGATATATAATGTGTCATTAGCCAACTTAGACACCGGGGATTGGAAGGGTGACGATCGTACCGATGAACCGGAAGCTCGCTCTCGTTTGACCTGAAAACAACAACAACAAAATCTGAACAGTGGGCACTCATAATGATTACTACAAAATCGCTTTATTTTAAACATATCTAATAAATTTTCACGCAATTTGCAATCAAGAAAATGTGCAAATTGAATTTCTAACGTACAGAAACAAAACAAATGTAAATGTATACAAGATACTTATAAATCGAGAATTTATGACCAGCCAAGAGACATTTCGACTTATGCACATAACTTTGATTAGGTGAATTGCAATCAAATTGAATAATCTTTTTGAATAGAAATGGAATTTTGAAAATGTAACTATCGCTGACTATTTGACGTCAACTGTTCGAATGTACCTTTTCCTATCTAAGCCTATGACGCGCCCAAATTATTATTTGAAGTCTAAAACTAGTATATTTTATCCATTATTCTAATAAGTATTATAATTATTGAACACAAGAGAACACATGAAAGTTCTAGATGTGTGAAATCAGATAGTTGAACAAAATATTTCTTGTAGGTACATGCGTCAGTAATTTAAATGTTTATTTAGGTCCGATATTCTAAAATAAGCATTTTTAATTTTATAAAAAAAGGATGTTTTGTAATGAAAATTAATTTTATGTTTGATTGTTCCTCTTGTCAAAAGATCACAAACAGATTAGCCTCTGCTGAACTTCTCCTCTTCGTTACCAACACTAAGCGCTAGCAGTCCCTCTTTTACTGACTTCGGGCCCCGAGATTATAAAACTTAGAATGGAAACCAGTCTCAAATCTCAAGGATCTGATTATCTCCAGACAATCAGATGCGTGAGATTTGAGACTGGTTTCGAATCTCAGTTTTATCATCTTCAGCACGACTGTTTAACAAACACCAGAGGCACACTAGAAAAAAGCATAACACATTTTACAATTATGGTTTACAATGTAGTATCAGAGCACCATAGGGCTTGTATCTCAGAATACTTATCGATTTTGTAATTTGAGCAGGAAAATGTACATTCTAATTAACAGCCAACACTTATTGAAATGATGTCATAAATTTTAGCGAAGGACATCATGTATTATGCATTTCAGGATAAAAATAAAATAACGTTTTCAAAATGTGTAAAAGACTTTTTTTCTTATGGAAATATTATTGCACTATTTCACTTTAAACCGAATCTTTGAAAAAACGGCAAACTAAATTTAGTAATATGACTCGAATTTTCTGCAACCTTAATATAAAATCGAGAAAAGTAGTACCTGCATGAATTGTGTCACATTCTTGTATCCGTCAACTGATCTTCACCAAATTTCTTCTATCGCATTTCACCACATTTCATCACAACAAAACATCTTAACACCAAAAATCCACCAACTCTCCATCATTGGTTCCGTTACTCTGAAAGAAAACCTTGAGACAGCAGTATTTCATTCCAAGGGGACAAAGTTCACGGATACATAGAAAACAAAACCTCCGAACGTTTTATTTTAATAACATGTTTATCATTCAAAGTAAATAAATTCAAGGATGCATAGAAATCAATCAATAACATATGCAAGTTATTCAAAGGGGACAAAGTTCAATGATGCACAGAAAACAACACCGACAGCTTATTTCCCCTGTGTTTTCATTAAAAGTGCATAAAATTCATAGATGCGTAAAAACAATTAATATGGAGTTATTTTTCAATAACATATGTATTTCATTCAAAGTTTATAAAATTCAAGGAAGCATAGAAAACAATAAACACCGACTGTTTTATTTCCATAACATACCGGTATGCATTTCATGTAAAGCGTACATCGTCCAAATTTGCATAGAAAACAAACGCCGACAGTAGTTGTTCAATAACATATGTACTTCACTCAAATGGGACAATGCTCAAGGACGCATAAAAAAACAAAGACGGTCAGTTTTTTCAATAACTCAACGCGGAAAAAGTTCAAAAGTTCAAGGATGTATTAAAAACAACAGTTATATTTCAATAACATATATATTTCATTCAAATAGATGAAAAGGGAACAAAGTGCATAAAGTTCAAGATGAAAAGAAAACAAATGAACACCTACAATTTTATTTCCCTTATCTATGGTTTCATTTGATGCATAAAATTCAAGGATGCATAGAAAACAGAAACACCGGCAGTTTTATTTCAATAACATATGTACCTTATTTAAGGCGCATAAAACTCAGATGCATTTACAACAAAAAACACCGACAAACCAAAGTGCAAAAAATTCCTTGATGCACCGAACGTTTTAATTCAAAAACGTATGTATATCATTCAAAATGCAAAATTTCAAGGATGCATAGAAAACAAAAACCAAAACCATCGAATACTTTATTTCAATAACATATGTACTTTATTCAAAGACGAAAAGTTAAATGATTCATAAAAAACAACGAAAGTTTTGGTTCAATTACATATGCATGTTATTCAAAGGGAACATAGCTCAAGGACGCATAGAAAACGAAACAAACCGACCATTCTTTTGAGTCACTTATGCTTTTAATTTAAAGTGCATAAAATTAAAGGATGCGGAGAACACAACAAACTTTGACATTTTTCAATAAAAATTGCATTTCATTTTAATAGGAAAAGTTCAAGATACATAGAAAACAACAAACAACTATAATAGTTAATTTTCAGTGACAAATATATAAAATTAAATTCAAGATTGCATAGTAAACAATTAACAACGACGGTTTAATTTCCATAACATACCGGAATGTATGTTATTCAAATGGTACACTGTTCAAAGATGCATAAAAACTACAAAACACCGACAGTTGTTTTTCAATAACATATGTTATCGCTTAAATTGGACAATGTTCATGGACGCATGAATAAACAACAAACACCGACAGTTCTTTCATTAACATGTTTCAATTCAGAGCGGACAAAGTTCAAACATCGACAGTTATTTATAAATAAAATTATGTATATATTCAAAATGCATAAGATTCTGGGATACATAGAAAACAACACTCACCGACAGTTCTTTATCAATAACATAGGATTGGATTTATTCAAAAATGCATAATATTCAGGGATGCATATAAAACAACAATCACCGACAGTTCTTTATGAACAACATTATCTATTTACTCAAAATGCATAAGATTCAGGGATGCATAGAAAAAAACAAACACCGACAGTTCTTTATCAATAACGTAGTATTTATTCAAAATGCATAAGATTCGGGCATGCATAGAAAACAACAAAGACCGAAATTTCTTTATCAATGACATAAAGTATTTATTCAAAATACATAAGATGCAGAGATGCATAGAAAACAACAAACAGCGAATGTCCTTTATCAGTAATATAGTATTTGTTCAAAATGCATAAGATTCGGGGATGCAAATAAAACAGCAAACACCGAAAGTACTTTATTTATAACATTGTATTTATTCAATGTTCATAAGAATCGGGGATGCATAGAAAACAACAAACAGCGTCAGTTGTTTACCAATAACATTATGTATTTATTCAAAGTGGATGAGATTCGGGGATGCATAGAAAACAACAAACAATGACAGTTCTTTATCAATAGCATATTTATATGTATTTTTTCAAAGTGCATGAAATTCGAGGATGCATAGAAAACAACAAACACCGACAGTTCTTTATCAATAACATTATGTATTTATTCAAAGTGCATGAGATTCGGGGATGCATAAAAATAACAAAAACCGACAGTTCTTTATCAATAACATTATGTATTTATTCAAAGTGAATGAGATTCGGGGATGCATAGAAAAAAACAAACAATGACAGTTCTTTATCAATAGCATATGTATTTATTCAAAGTGCATGAGATTCGAGGATGCATAGAAAACAGCAAACACCGACAGTTCTTTATCAATAACATTATGTATCTATTCAAAGTGCATGAGATTCGGGGATGCATAGAAAACAACAAACACTGACAGTTCTTTATCAGTAGCATATATATTTATTCAAAGTGCATGAGATTCGGGGATGCATAGAAAACAACAAACACCGACAGTTCTTTATCAATAACATCATATTTAATCGATGTGCATGAGATTCGGGGATGCATAGAAAACAACAAACACCGACAGTTCTTTATCAATAACATAATATATTTATTCAAAGTGCGTAAGATTCAGGGATGCATAGAAAACAACAAACACCGACAATTCTTTATCAATAACATTGTGTATTTATTCAAAGCGCACAAGATTCAGAGATGCATCGAAATCAACAAACACCGACAGTTCTTTATCAATAACATCCTGTACTTATTCAAAATGCATAAGATTCGGGGATGCATAGAAAACAACAATGACAGAAATTCCTTAATCAATAACATATCTATTTATCCAAAGTGCATAAGATTCAGGGATGCATAGAAAACAACAAAGACAGAAATTTCCTTATCAATAACATATGTATTTTTTCAAAGTGCATAAGATTCAGTGATGCATAGAAAAAAACCAACACCGACAGTTCTTTATCAATAACATAGTATTTATTCAAAGTGCTTAAGATTTGGGGATGCATAGAAAACAACAAACACCGACAGTTCTTTATAAATAACATTATGTATATATTCAAAATGCATAAGATTCAGGGATACATAGAAAACAACACTCACCGACAGTTCTTTATCAATAACATAGGATTTATTCAAAAATGTATAATATTCAGGGATGCATATAAAACAACAAACACCGACAGTTTTTTATGAACAACATTATCTATTTACTCAAAATGCATAAGATTCAGGGATGCATAGAAAAAAAACAAACACCGACAGTTCTTTATCAATAACGTAGTATTTATTCAAAATGCATAAGATTCGGGCATGCATAGAAAACAACAAAGACCGAAATTTCTTTATCAATGACATAAAGTATTTATTCAAAATACATAAGATGCAGAGATGCATAGAAAACAACAAACAGCGAATGTCCTTTATCAGTAATATAGTATTTATTCAAAGCGCATAATATTCAGGGATGCATGGAAAACAACAAACACTCACAGTTCTTTATCACTATCTTATTAATTATTCAAAATGCATAAGATTCGAAGATGCACAGAAAACAACAAAGACCGAAATCACTTTATAACAATAATAACAAAGTATTTATTCAAAATGCATTAGATTCGGGGATGCATAGAAAACAACAAACACCGACAGTTCTTTATAGTATAGTATTTATTCAAAATGCATAAGATTCGAAGATGCATAGAAAGCAACAAATACCGACAGTTTTTTTATCAATAACATTATGCATTAATTCAAAATACATAAGATTCAGGGATGCATAGAAAACAACGAACACCGACAGTTCGTTATCAATAACATATGTATTTATTCAAAATGCACAAGATTCAGAGATGCAGAGATAAAAAACACCGACAGTTTAATTTCACAAAAATACTATTTATTCAAAATGAATAAGATTCGGGGATGGATAGAAAACAACAAAGACAGAAATTTCTTTATCAATAACATATACATTTATTTAAGGGCATGAGATTCAGGTATGCATAGAAAACAACAATCACCGACAGTTCTTTATCAACATAGTATTTATTCAAAGTGCATAAAATTCGAGGATGCATGGAAAACAACAAACACCGACAGTTCTTTATCAATTACATTATATATATATTCAAAGTGCATAAGATTCAAAGGTGCATAGAAAACAACAAACACCGATAGTTCTTTATCAATAACATTGTATCTATTCAAAGTGCATAAGATTCGGGAATGCATAGAAAACAACAAACACCGACAGTTCTTTATCAATAACATTATGTATTTATTCAAAATGAATAAGTTTCAGGGATCCAAAGAAAACAACAAACACCGACAGTTCTTTATCAAAAACAAATGTATCAATTCAAAGTGCACGAGATTCGGGGATACATAGAAAACAACAAACACCGACAGTTTTTTTCAATAACATTATGTATTTATTCAAAATGCATAAGATTCAGGGACGCATATAAAACAACAAATGCCGACAGTTCTTTATCAATAACATAATGTATTTATTCAAAGTGCGTAAGATTCAGGGATGCATAATAAACAAGAAACAGCGTCAGTTCTTTATCAATAACATATGTATTTATTCAAAGTGCATGAGATTCGGGGATATATAGAAAACAACAAACACCGACAGTTCTTTATCAATAACATTATGTACTTATTCAAAGTGCATAAGATTCGGGATGCATAGAAAACAAGAAACAGCGACAGTTCTTTATCAATAATGTATCTATTCAAAGTGCATGAGATTCGGGGATGCATAGAAAACAACAAACACCGACAGTCCTTTTTCAATAGCATTATGTATTTATTCAAACTGCAGGAGATTCGGGGATGCATAGAAAACAACAAACAACGACAGTTCTTTATCAATAACATCATATTTAATCGAAGTGCATGAGATTCTGGGATGGATAGAAAACAACAAACAGCGACAGTTCTTTATCAATAACATTATGTATTTATTCAAAGTGCGTAAGATTCAGGGACGCATAGAAAACAACAAACACCGACAGTTCTTTATCAATAACATTTAATTTATTTATTTATTCAAAGTGCATGAGATTCGGGATGCATAGAAAACAACAAACACAGACAGTTCTTTATCAATTACATATGTATTTATTCAAAGTGCATGAGATTCGGGGATATATAGAAAACAACAAACACCGACAGTTCTTTATCAATAACATTATGTACTTATTCAAAGCGCATAAGATTCGCGGATGCATAGAAAACAAGAAACACCGACAGTTCTTTATCAATAATATTATGTATTAATTCAAAGTGCATAAGATTCAGGGATGCATAGAAAACAACAAACAGCGACAGTTCTTTAACAATAACATATGTATCTATTCAAAGTGCATGAGATTCGGGGATGCATATAAAACAACAAACACCGACAGTTCTTTTTCAATAACAAATGTATCAATTCAAAGTGCACGAGATTCGGGGATACATAGAAAACAACAAACACCGACAGTTCTTTATCAATAACATCATATTTAATCGAAGTGCATGAGATTCGGGGATGCATAGAAAACAACAAACAGCGACAGTTCTTTATCAATAACATTATGTATTTATTCAAAGTGAGTAAGATTCAGGGACGCATAGAAAACAACAAACAGCGACAGTTCTTTATCAATAACTTTATGTATTTATTCAAAGAGCATAAGATTCGGGGATGCATTAGAAAACAACAAACACTGACAGTTCTTTATCAATAGCATATATATTTATTCAAAATGCATGAGATTCGGGGATGCATAGAAAACAACAAACAACGACAGTTCTTTATCAATAACATCATATTTAATCGAAGTGCATGAGATTCGGGGATGCATAGAAAACACCAAAAACCGACAGTTCTTTATCAATAACATTATGTATTTATTCAAAGTGAGTAAGATTCAGGGACGCATAGAAAACAACAAACAGCGACAGTTCTTTATCAATAACAACATTTATTTATTCAAAGAGCATGAGATTCGGGGATGCATAGAAAACACCAAAAACCGACAGTTCTTTATCAATAACATTATGTATTTATTCAAAGTGAGTAAGATTCAGGGACGCATAGAAAACAACAAACACCGACAGTTCTTTATCAATAACATCATATTAAATCGAAGTGCATGAGATTCGGGGATGCATAGAAAACAACAAACACCGACAGTTCTTTATCAATAACATAATGTATTTATTCAAAGTGCGTAAGATTCAGGGATGCATAGAAAACAAAAAACAGCGACAGTTCTTTTTCAATAACATTATGTATTTATTCAAAGCGCGTAAGATTCAGGGATGCATAGAAAACAACAAACACCGACAGTTCTTTATCAATAACATTATGAATTTATTCAAAGTGCATGAGATTCGGGGATGCATAGAAAACAATAAACACTGCCATTTCATTATCAATAGCATATGTATTTATTCAAAGTGCATGAGATTCGGGGATGCATAGAAAACAACAATCACCGATAGTTCTTAATATCATAACGTATTTATTCAAAATGCATAAGATTCAGGGATGCATAGAAAACATCAAACACCGAAAATTCTTTATCAATAACATTGTGGATTTATTAAAAGCGCACAAGATTCTGAGATGCACCGAAATCAACAAACACAAACAGTTCTTTATCAATAACATTATGTATATATTCAAAATGCCTAAGATTGGGGGATGCATAGAAAACAACAATGACAGAAATTTCTTAATCATTAACATATTTATTTATCCAAAGTGCATAAGATTCAGGGATGCATAGAAAAAACAAACACCGACAGTTCTTTATCAATAACAGGGTATTAATTCAAAGTGCATAAGATTTGGGGATGCATAGAATACAACAAACACCGACAGTTCTTTATCAATAACATATGTATTGATTCAAAGTGCATAAGATTTGGGGATTCATGGAAAACAACAAACACTGACAGTTCTTTATCAATAACATATGCATTCATTCAAAATGCATGAGATCCAGGGATGCGTAGAAAACATTAAAACACCGACAGTTCTTTATCAATAACATATGTACTTAATCAAAGTGCATGAGATTCGGGGATGCATAGAAAACAACAAACACCAACAGTTCTTTATCAATAACATTATGTATTTATTCAAAGTGCGTAACATTTAAGGAAGCATAGAAAACAACAAACATAGACAGTTCTTTATCAATAACATTATGTATTTATTCAAAGTGCGTAAGATTCAGGGACGCATAAAAAACAACAAACACCGACAGTTCTTTATCAATAACATTATGTATTTATTCAAAATGCATACGATTCAGGGATGCATAGAAAACATCAAAACATCGACAGTTCTTTATCAATAACATTATGTATTTATTCAAAATGCATAAGATTCAGGGATGCATAGAAAACAACAAAAACCGACAGTTCTTAATTTAAAACATAGTATTTATTCAAAGTGCATAAGATCCGGGGATGCATAGAAAACAGTCAACACCGACATTTCTTTATCAATAACATTATCTGTTTATTCAAAGTGCATACGGTTCAGGGATGCAGAGAAAACAATAAACACCAACATTTCTTTATCAATAAAATATGTATTAATTCAAAGTGCATAAGATTCCGGGATGCATAGAAAGCGGCAAAGACTGACAGTTCTTTACCAATAACATATGTATTTATTCAAAGTGCATGAGATTCGGGGATGCATAGAAAACAACAAACACCGACAGTTCGTTATCAATAACATATGTATTTATTCAAAGTGCATGAGATTCGTGGAGGCATAGAAAACAACAAACACCGACAGTTGTTTATCAATAACATTATGTATTTATTCAAAGTGGATGAGATACGGGGATGCATAGAAAACAACAAACACCGACAGTTCTTTATCAAAAACATTATGTATATATTCAAAATGCATAAGGTTCGGGGATGCATAGAAAACAACAAACACCGACATTTCTTTATCAATAACAATATCTATTTATTCAAAGTGTGTAAGATTCAGGGATGCATAGAGAACAACAAACAGCGACAGTTCCTTATAAATAACATTATGTATTTATTCAAAGTGCATGAGATTCGGGGATGCATAGAAAACAACAAACACAAACAGTTCTTTGTCAATAACATGTATTTATTCAAAATGCATAAGATTCAGGGATGCATAGAAATCAGCAAACATCGACAGTTCTTTATTTATTACCTAGTATTTATTCAATGTGCTTTAGATTCGGGGATGCATAGAAAACAACAGACAACGACAGTTCTTTATCAATAACATTATGTATTTATTCAAAATGTATAAGATTCGGGGATACATAGAAAACAACAAACACCGACAGTTCTTTATCAATAACATTGTATTTATTCAAAAGTCATAAGATTCGGATATGCATAGAAAACAGCAAAAGTTCTTTATTGATAACGTAGTTTTTATTAAATGTGCATAAGATTCGGGGATGCATAGAAAACAACAAACAGCGACGAATCTTTATCAATAACATTATCTATTTATTCACAGTATATAACATTCAGGGATGCATAGAAAACAACAAACACTGACAGTTCTTAATCAATAGCATATGTATTTATTCAAAGTACATGAGATTCGGGGATGCATAGAAAACAACAAACACCGACAGTTCTTTATCAAGATCATAATGTCTTTATTCAAAATGCATAAGATTTAGGGATGCATAGAAAACAACAAACACCGACAATTCTTTATCAATAACATTGTGTATTCATTCAAAGCGCAGAAGATTCAGGGATGCATCGAAATCAACAAACACCGACAGTTCTTTATCAATAACATCATGTATTTATTCAAAATGCATAAGATTCGGGGATGCATAGAAAACAACAATGCCAGAAATTTCTTTATCAATTACATATTTATTTATCCAAAGTGTATAAGATTCATGCATGCATAGAAAACAACAAAGACAGAAATTTCCTTATCAATAACATATGTATTTATTCAAAGTGCATTAGATTCAGGGATGCATAGAAGACAACAAACACCGAAAGTTCTTTACCAATAACATAGTATTTATTCAAAGTGCATAAGATTTGAGGAAGCGTAGAAAACAACAAACACTGACAGTTCTTTATCAATAACATATCTATTTATTCAAAATGCATAAGATTCAGGGATGCATATAAAACATTAAAACACCGACAGTTCTTTATCAATAACATATGTATTTAATCAAAGTGCATGAGATTCGGGGATGCATAGAAAACAACAAACACCAACAGTTCTTTATCATTAACATAATGTATTTATTCAAAGTGTGTAACATTTAGGGATGCATAGAAAACAACAAACATCGACATTTATTAATCAATAACATTATCTATTTATTCAAAGTGCATAAGATTCGGGGATGCATAGAAAACAACAAACACCGACAGTTCTTTATCAATAACATTATGTATTTATTCAAAATGCATAAGATTCAGGGATGCATAGAAAACAACAAACGCCGACGGTTCTTTATTTAAAACATAGCATTTATTTAAAGTGCACAAGATTCGGGATGCATTGAAAACAATCAACACCGACAGTTCTTTATCAATAACATTATCTGTTTATTCAAAGTTCATAAGATTCATGGATGCATAGAAAACAACAAACACCGACAGTTCTTTATCAATAACATATGTATTTATTCAAAGTGCATGAGATTCGGGGATGCATTGAAAACAACAAACACCGACAGTTCGTTATCAATAACATATGTATTTATTAAAAGTGCATGAGATTCGGAGACGCATAGAAAACAACAAACACCGCCAGTTTTTATCAATAACATTACGCATTTATTCAAAGTGTGTAAGATTCAGCGATGTATAGAAAATGACAAACACCGACAGTTCTATATCACTAACATAGTATTTGTTTAAAGTACATAAGATTCTGTGATGCATAGAAAACAATAAACACTGATATTTCTTTATCAATAACATCTGTATTTATTCAAAGTGTATGCGATTTGGGGAAGCATAGAAAACAACAAACACCGACAGGTCTTTGTCAATAACATATGTATTTATTCAAAATGCATAAGATTCAGGGATGCATAGAAAACAACAACCACCGACAGTTCATTTTCAATAACATTATGGATTTATCTAAAGTGCGTAAGATTCAGGGATGCATAGAAAGCAACAAACACCGGCAGTTCAGAATCAATAACATTATCTATTTATTCAAAGTGTATAAGATTCGGGGATGCATAGAAAACAACAAACACCGACAGTTCTTTATCAATAACATTATGTATTTATTCAAAGTACGTAAGATTCAGGGATGCAAAGAAAACAGCAAACACCGACAGTTCTTTATTTATAACATTGCATTTATTCAATGTGCATAAGAATCGGGGATGCATAGAAAAAAACAAACAGCGACAGTTCTTTATTAACAACAATATCTATTTATTCAAAGTGCATAGGATTCAGGGTTGCATATGAAACAACAAACATCGATGGTTCTTTATAAATAACATTATGTATTTTTTCAAAGTGCATGGGTTTCGAGGATGCATAGAAAACAACAAACACCGACAGTTCTTAATCAATAACAATATCTATTTATTCAAAATGCATAAGATTCAGGGATGCATAGAAAACAGCATACACCGACAGTCCTTTATTTATAACATTGTATTGATTCAATGTGCATAAGATTCCGGGATGCATAGAAAACAACAAACAGAGACAGTTCTTTATCAATAACATTATCTATTTATTCAAAGTGTATAAGATTCAGGGATGCATAGAAAACAACAAACAGCGACAGTTCTTTTTCAATAACATAATGTATTGATTCAAAGTGCATGAGATTCGGCGATGCATAGAAAACAACAAACACCGACAGTTCCTTATCAATAACCTTATGTTTTTATTCAAAGAGCGTGAGATTCGGGGATGCATAGAAAACAACAAACACTGACAGTTCTTTATCAATAACATTATGTATTTACTCAAAATGCATGAGATAAGGGGATGCATAGAAAACAACAAACACTGACAGTTCTTTATCAATAGCATATATTTTTATTCAAAGTGCATGAGATTCGGGGATGCATAGAAAACTACAAACACCGACGGTTCGTTATCAATAACATTATGTATTTATTCAAAATGCATGAAATTCGGGGATGCATAGAAAACAACAAACACCGACAGTTCTTTATCAATAACATCATATTAAATCGAAGTGCATGAGATTCGGGGATGCATAGAAAACAACAACCACCGACAGTTCTTTATCAAGAACATTATATATTTATTCAAAGTTCGTAATATTCAGGGATGCATAGAAAACAACAAACAGCGACAGTTCTTTATCAATAACATCATGTATTTATTCAAAGTGCATAAGATTCAGGGATGCACAGAAAACAACAAACAGCGACATTTTTTATAATAACATTATGTATTTATTCAAAGTGCATGAGATTCGGGGATGCATAGAAAACAACAAACGCCGACAGTTCTTTATCAATAACATTATGTATTTATTCAAAATGCATAAGATTCAGGGATGCAAAGAAAACAGCAAAAACCGACAGTTCTTTATTTATAACATTGCATTTATTCAATGTGCATAAGAATCGGGGATGCATAGAAAACAACAAACAGCGACAGTTGTTTATCAATAACATTTTGTATTTATTCAAAGTGGATGAGATACGGGGATGCATAGAAAACAACAAACACTGACAGTTCTTTATCAATAGCATATGTATTTATTCAAAGTGCATGAGATTCGGGGTTGCATAGAAAACAACAAAAACTGACAGTTCTTTATCAATAACATTATGTATTTATTCAAAGTGCATGAGATTCGGGGATGCATAGAAAACAACACCGAGAGTTCTTTATCAATAACATCGTATTTAACCGAAGTGCATGAGATTCGGGATGCATAGAAAACAACAAACACCGACAGTTTTTTTATCAATAACATAATGTATTTATTCAAAATGCATAAGATTCAGTGATGCATTGAAAACAACAAACACTGGCAGTTCTTTATATCATAACGTTATTATTCAAAATGTATAATTTTCAGTGATGCATAGAAAACAACAAACACCGGCAGTTCTTAATCAATATCATAATGTATTTTAAAATGCATAAGATTCAGGGATGCATAGAAAACAACAAACACCGACAATTCTTTATCAATAACATTGTGTATTTATTCAAAGCGCACAAGATTCAGAGATTCATCGAAATCAACAAACACCGACAGTTCTTTATGAATAACATCATGTATTTATTCAAAATGCATAAGATTCGGGGTTGCATAGAAAACAACAATGACAGAAATTTCTTTATCAATAACATATTTGTTTATCCAAAGTGCATAAGATTCAGGGATGCATAGAAAACAAAAAAGACAGAAATTTCCTTATCAATAACATATGTATTTTTTCAAAGTGCATAAGATTCAGTGATGCATAAAAAACAACAAACACCGACAGTTCTTTATCAATAACAGAGTATTTATTCAAAGTGCATAAGAGTTGGGGATGCATAGAAAACAACAACCACCGACAGTTCTTTTTCAATAACATTATGTACTTATTTGAAGTGCGTCAGATTCAGGGATGCATACAAAGCAACAAACACCGGCAGTTCTTTATCAATAACATTATCTATTTATTCAAAAATGTTTAAGATTGGGGATGCATAGAAAACAACAAACACAGACAGTTCTTTATCAATAACATTATATGATTGCATTTATTCAAAATGCATAGGATTCAGGAAGCATAGAAAACAACAAACACCGACAGTTCTTTATTTAAAACATAGTATTTATTCAAAATGCATACGATTCGGGGATGCATATATAACAACAAACACCGACAGTTCTTTATCAATAACATATGTATTTCATTCAAATAAAAAGCGACATTATTCAAGGATGCAAAAAACAACAGAAACGACGAAGTTTTATTTCATTAACACACACATAATATTTAAAGGGCGCAATCTTCAAGGATGCATAGCAAACAAAAAAACAGCCACTGACAGTTCTTTTTCATAACATATGTACTTCATTGTTAGGGGACCAAATTCAAGAACACGTGGAAAACGAAACAAACACCGACAGTTTATTTCAATATCATATGCATTTCATAGAAATTGGAACAAATGAATCCCGGAAAACATAGTTCATCTTCCAACTCGTTAAAATTCAAACAGTGAAGAATGTCCAGTGAACGCCAAAAATATCGTAAATCTTTAATCTTTAAACAGTGTAGAATGTAGAGTGAACGCCGAAAATACAATTCAAGGATCCATAGAACACCACAAACACCGAAAGTTTTCTTTTAATTACATATATATTTCATTCAAAGTGGATAATTTTCAAGGATGCTTAGAAACAACAAAGTCCCACAGTTTTTGTTTCGAATCACCTTTGAATTAGATTCAAATTGGTCAAAGTTAAAGAATGCAGAGAAAACAGCAAACATTGACAGTTTTTTATCAATAACATTATGTACAAGTATTTATTCAAAAAGCATAAGATTAAGGGATGCATGAAAAGAACAAACACTGACAGTTCTTTATCAATAACATATGTATTTATTCAAAGTGCATAAGATTCAGGGATGCATAGAAAACATCAAAGACCAAAATTTCTTTATCAATAACATATGTATTTAATCAAAGTGCATAAGATTCAGGGATTCATAGAAAACAACAAAGACCAAAATTTCTTTATTCAAAATACATAAAATTCAAGGATGGTTAGAAAACAACATAAATATCAGTAACATATGTATTTCATTCATATCAAAAGGGACATAATTCAATGACGCAAAAACAAAACAAACGACGGTGTTTTTTTTAATAACACACGTATAATATTTCAAGAGGGCAATCTTCAAGGATGCATAGAAAACAAAAACAGCCACAGTTCTTTTTCAAAAACATATGTATTTCATTGACCAAATTCAAGGACGCGTGGGAAACGAAACAAATACCGACAGTTTATTTCAATATCATATGCATTTCATAGAAATGGGAACAAATGAACGCCGGAAACCATAGTTAAACTTCCAACACTTTAAAATACAATGAAGAATGTCCAGTGAACGCCAAAAATATGGTTAATCTTCAAGCACTGTAGAATGTAGTTTGAACGCAGAAAAATATCGTTAATCTTAACAAAATAGTCTAGACTGTAAAATGGACGACAAAATATCGTTAATCTTCAACATGTAGAATGTACATCGCCGAAAACATCGGGTAATCTTCAAACAGTGTTGAATGTACAGTGAACGCCGAAAATATCGTTAATCTTCAAACAGTGTAGAATGTACAATGAACGCCGAAAATATCGTTATCTTGATTCACTGCAGAATGTACAATGAACGCCGAAAATATCGTTAATCTTGAAACACTGGAGAATGTACAGTGAACGCCGAAAATATCGTTAATCTTCAAACACTGTAGAATGAACAGTGAACGCCGAAATTATTGTTAATCTTCAAACACTGTAGAATGTACCGTAAACGAAGAAATTATCGTTAATCTTCAAACACTGTAGAATGTACAGTGAACGCCGAAAATATCGGTAATCTTCAAACAGTGTAGAATGTACAGAGAACGCCGAAATTATCGTTAATCTTCAAACACTGTAGAATGAACAGTGAACCCCGAAAATATTGGTAATCTTCAAACATTGTAGAATGTACAGCGAACGCCGAAAATATCGGTAATCTTCAAACACGGTAGAATGTACTGCGATCGCCGAAAATATCGGTAATCTTCAAACAGTGTAGAATGTACAGTAAACGCCGAAAATATCGTAAATCTTCAAACACTGTAGAATGTACAGTAAACGCCGAAAATATCTTTAATCTTAAAACAGTGTAGAATGTACAGTAAACGTTGAAAATATCGTAAATCTTCAAACATTGTAGAATGTACAGAGAACGCCGAAAATATCGTTAATCTTCAAACACGGTAGAATGTACAGCGAACGCCGAAAATATCGGTTATCTTCAAACAGTGTAGAATGTACAGTAAACGCCGAAAATATCGTAAATCTTCAAACACTGTAGAATGTACAGTAAACGCCGAAAATATCTTTAATCTTAAAACAGTGTAAAATGTTCAGTGAACGCCAAAAATATCGTAAATCTTCAAACACGGTAGAATGTACAGAGAACGCCGAAAATATCGGTAATCTTCAAACACTGTAGAATGTACAGTGAACGCCAAAAATGTCGTTAATCTTTAAAACCCTGCAGAATGTACAGTGAACGCCGAAAATATCGTCAATCTCCAAACACTGTAGAATGTACAGTAAACGCCGAAAATATCTTTAATTTTTAAACAGTGTAGAATGTAGAGTGAAGATCGAAATTATCGTTAATCTTCTAACAAGGTTGAATGTACAGTGAACGCCGGAATTATAGTTAATATTCTAACACTGTAGAATGTACAGTGAAGGACGAAAATTATCGTTAATCTTCAAACACTGTAAAATGTACAGTAAACGCCGAAAATATCTTTAATCTTCAAACAGTGTAGAATATACAGAGAACGCCGAAAATATCGGTAATCTTCAAACATTGTCGAATGTACAGAGAACGCCGAAAATATCGGTAATCTTCAAACACGGTAGAATGTACTGCGAACGCCGAAAATATCGGAAACCTTTAAACAGTGTAGAATGTACAGTAAACGTTGAAAATATCGTAAATCTTCAAACATTGTAGAATGTACAGAGAACCCCGAAATTATCGTTAATCTTCAAACATTGTAGAATGTACAGAGAACCCCGAAAATATCTTTAATCTTCAAACAGTGTAGAATGTAGAGAGAACACCGAAAATATATTTAATCTTCAAACAGTGTAGAATGTACAGTGAACGCCGAAGTATCGTTTTCTTCAAACACTGTAGAATGTACAGTGAACGCCGAAATTATCGTTATCTTCAATCACTGTCGACTAAACAGTGTAGGTTTTACATTTAACGCTGTAGAATGGACATACAGTGAACGTCGAAAATTATCGTTTATCTTCAGTCACTGTAGAATAAACAGTGAACGCCGAAAATATTTTTAGCTTCAATCACTTTAGAATGTACAGTGAACGCCGAAAAAATCGTAAATCTTCAAACAGTGTAGATTGTACAATGATCGCCGAAAAATATCGTTGGTTTCAAACAGTGTAGAATGTACAGTGAACGCCGCAAAATATCGTTAATCTTTAAACATTATAGAACGTATAGTGAAGGTCGCAAAACATCGTTAGACATCAAACACTGTAGAATATACAGTGAACGAAAACAATATCGTTAATCTTAAAACAGTGTTAAATGTTCCATGAACGCCGAAAATATCCTTAATCTTCCAACAGTGTCGAATGTAAAGTGAATGCCGAAAATATCGATAATTTTAAAAAGGTGCAGAATGTACAGTGAACGCCGAATATATCGATAATCTTCAAACAGAATGTAGAATGTAAAGCGAATGCATTAGACGCCAAACAGTGTTTAATGTACAGTGAACGCCAAAAATATATCATTAATCTTCAAACAGTGTAGAATGTACAGTGAATGCCGAAAATATCGTTACTCCTTAAACAGTGTATAATGTTCAATGAACGCCGAAAATATCGTTAATCGCCAAACAGTGTTGAATGCACAGTGAACGCCGAAAATATCCTTAATCTTCCAACAGTGTTGAATGTAAAGTGAACGCCGAAAATATCGATAATTTTAAAACGGTGGAGAATGTACAGTGAACGCCGAATATATCGATAATCTTCAAACAGTGTAGAATGTAAAGTGCATGCATTTGACGCCAAACAGTGTTTAATGTACAGTGAACGCCGAAAATATATCATTAATCTTCGAACAGTGTTAAATATTCAGTGAACGCCGAAAATATCGTTAATCTTCAAACAGTGTTGAATTTTCAATGAACGCCGAAAATATCGTTAATCGCCAAACAGTGTTGAATGCACAGTGAACGCTGAAAATATCGTTAATCTTTAAACAGTGTAGAATGTACAGTGAACGCCGAAAATATTGTAACTCTTCAAACAGTGCAGAATGTACTGAGAACGCCGAAATTATCGTTATGCTTCAAACAGTGTAAATGCGCATTGAACGCCGAAAACTATAGTTTGGCTTAAAACAGTGTAGAATGTACAGTGAACGCCGCAAAATATCGTTCATGTTCAAACAGTGTAAAACGTACAGTGAACGCCGAAAATATCATTAAACACCAAACAGTGTAGAATGTTGAGTGAATGCCGAAAATATCGCTAATCTTCAAACAGTTTAAAGTGTTCAGTGAACGCCGAAAATATCGTTAATCCTTAAACAGTGTAGAATGTTCAGTAAACGCCGAAAAAATCGCGAATCTATAAACACTGTAGAATGTACAGTGAACGCCGAAAATGTCGTACATCTTCTAACACAGTAAAAGGTACAGAGAAATCTTCAAACGATGTCGATTGTACAGGGAACACCGTAAATATCGTTAATCTTTAAACAGTGTATAATTTACAGTAAACGCTGAAAATATCGTAATCTTCAAACGGTGTAGAAGGTACAATGAACGCCGAAAATATTGTTAATCTTCAAAGAGTGTAAAATGTCCAGTGAACTCTGAAAATATCGTTGAACTTTAACAGTGTAGAATGTACAGTGAACGCCGAATTATCGTTAAATATTCAGTTAGTTTAGAATAAACAGTGAACGCCGAAGTATCATTAATCTTCATAGACTGTGGAATGTACAAGAAACGCTGTAAAACACCGTTAATCATCAAACACTGTATAATGTACGATAAACCCCGTAAAACCGCGTAAATGTTCTTATAATGTAGGATGTAAAATGAACGCCTTAAAACATAGTTAATGTTATATCAACATTACATGTACATAAATGCCGTTTAACACGGTCGTGTTTCAAAAAAATGTACCAAATCTCGTAGTATAAATTAAACTTCGTAAAATCGTAGCCTTCTAACTAATTTAGAATTTACAATAAATGCCCAAACAAAATTTTAATATTTGCTATTTCTGCGGGAGGCTACATTTCATAGAGGTTCCATCACAGGGCTAGCTGACGTTCATTTGGCCTCATGGTGAATACATTTCAGTACTGTTTTTATTGGCCTTATACAAGTAAGGGAATACAGTTTGTTCGTGGTTCTAGGTTTTGGCTATCGATTTTAGTTTGGACTTACATTTGTATTTCCACAGGAGGCCACATTTCAGTAGAGGTTCTATGACTGGGCTGATTCCACCAGACGTTCAATCGGCCTCACGGTGAATACATTTCAGTGGCGTTATCTTTGTGCCTTATAAGGGAATACATTTAATTCGTGGTTCTAGTTTTTGGCTACCGATTGACTTTACAGTGAATACATTTAATTCGTGTATTTTAGTTTTGGACTAAAGCGATTTTGGATCCTATTGTAATAGCTTAAGACGTGTTAAACTCGTTTAAACACAAACAGACATCTTTAAATTACTGCTTTTTATCTGTTTTTATCCTACTTTCCTTTTAAAATAATGGCGTAATTTAGTTAGCTTTTACTTTAAAAGCAAAATTCCAGAATTACATTTGTTACGTTATTAAAAGAACCATGTCATGAGTGTGGTCTGCAAGTCTACAATATCCTCTTCAGAATAATATATGAGATAGAATAGGGCTGAAGGTTATTAAACTGAGCACAGAAACCAGTCTCAAATCTCAAGCATCTGATTGGCTGAAATTGCGACTGTCATTTCAGCCAATCAGATGCTTGAGATTCGAGACTGGTTTCCATGCTCAGTTTTATAACCATGGGCATAGTTCTGAGCTGAACATTTGATGTGAATTTTCAAAATGTTAGCAGTTTACTTAACTAAGTGTGTACAAAGCGCTTAAGGTGTTAGGTTTTTGCACCTTTTTTGTCACGTTGCGAGGTTACTTCTGGGTGGACGAAGTAGCCTAGGAGCTCTAGCACCTCTCTAAAACTAACCCCACTCATAGCCATAATATAACATAAGGGAAGGGATGTTTTGCATTAAAGAAGATGTCAGAAATGAAAGAATTTCAACTCACAGGACTTCTAGTGATATTGCCAATCCTGAAGGGAGTCCTTCCAGTTGAGTCATTCTCCAGTCATCCTGCCGTTGATTCATGGCTGAGGAGAACCAGTTGCTCGCACATCTGTAAATAAAATTATATATCATATAAAACTAGGTCCATTATAGTGAGGTATAGTAAGACCTAGTATAAAATAAGTTAAGAAACACTTTTTATATTGAGAAAAGTGAGATACTATAATATAAAGAAAATCCGGAATTTACACACTGTTTTGTTTTGCTGGTTAACGGACTTAAACAGATGTCCTATATGGCCAAACCCGCTAAAGATCAAAATAGCAGCGGAAAGGGTCAAGGACAGTTAAAAGATGGGCATAAATAACTTATAAAAATAAGGGGAAATAATTCTGTAAATAATAATTCTGTAAATAATAAAGGTACAGCTATGGTTTAAAAATGCATTCTGCTTTTCTACTGACCGCTAGATATCCGACCCTCAAAACTAAAATAGTATCTCTAATGTTTACTGAGATAGTTCCTGAAAACAGTTTATTTTCAAAAAGTGGCAAATTAACAGAAGAGCTATTTTTCATGCGCTCTGCATTTCCCATGACCTCACAAAAATAAATAAAATCTAAATCTCCAATGGTTACAAATGTGTTCCCCGAATCAAAATGTCATACTTAAACGCAAGAGAAAATAATTCTGTTAGTACTAAAGGTAGAGTTATGATTTTTATGCTCTGCACGTCTCCTGATCGCAAGCTATTCACCACAAAAAATAAGGTCAATATTTCCAGTGGTTATGAGATATGATCCGGACAAAAGATCGGACGGACGGACGGAAGGACCGAAAGACGAACACGTATTTTTTCCATCTACCTCTCCGACTTTGGGCGGGGCATAACAAATCGTTCATGCAAATCATCAAAGTTATGTCTCTGATGTCAGCAGAAGAAGTATGTGCCCAAGATTATAAAACTGAGCATGGAAACCAGTCTCAAATCTCAAGCATCTGATTGGCTGAAATGGCGACCAGTTTGAGATTTGAGACTGGTTTCCATGCTCAGTTTTATATCCTTCGGCCCTGGATATACACTTCGGAACTCAGCAACAAATTTATTGTTATTCTTTCAGTTCAATAGACTTTCACAACAACAAATACAAATCCCGCTGATTGTTGAAAGTTTATAGGACGCGATGTTACAAAAATACTTCTCTTTTATTCAAAAATAGCAATAACATAAAATAACAAGAATAAATTTGTATTAATTCTTGGAAAAGTTGCATTTATTTGCATCAATAATAATTCATGTATTACAATAAGATATAATTATAAAAGATTAACTAAACCCTAGGATCTGAGACTAGGCACGTCTCCTGATCGCAAGCTATTCACCACAAAAAATAAGGTCAATATTTCCAATGGTTATGAGATATGATCCGGACAAAAGATCGGACGGACGGACGGAAGGACCGAAAGACGAACACGTATTTTTTCCATCTACCTCTCCGACTTTGGGCGGGGCATAACAAATCGTTCATGCAAATCATCAAAGTTATGTCTCTGATGTCAGCAGAAGAAGTATGTGCCCAAGATTATAAAACTGAGCATGGAAACCAGTCTCAAATCTCAAGCATCTGATTGGCTGAAATGGCGACCAGTTTGAGATTTGAGACTGGTTTCCATGCTCAGTTTTATATCCTTCGGCCCTGGATATACACTTCGGAACTCAGCAACAAATGTATTGTTTTTCTTTCAGTTCAATAGACTTTCACAACAACAAATACAAATCCCGCTGATTGTTGAAAGTTTATAGGACGCGATGTTACAAAAATACTTCTCTTTTATTCAAAAATAGCAATAACATAAAATAACAAGAATAAATTTGTATTAATTCTTGGAAAAGTTGCATTTATTTGCATCAATAATAATTCATGTATTACAATAAGATATAATTATAAAAGATTAACTAAACACTAGGATCTTAGACTAGGCATTCGCATATGAAAGTGTTATTTGAAGCAAAAACTCGTCATTTAGATCTGGATCTGAAACAAGTCATTTGAATTTGAAACTACTCATTTGGATATGAAACAAGTCATTTGAATTTGAAACTACTCATCTGGATATGAAACTAGTCATTTGAAGTTGAAATTGGACATTTGGACCGAAAACTAGTCATTTGAATTTAAAACTAGTTTTGGGGGATTTGAAACTCGTCATTTCGATTTGAAGCTAGTTATGTGAACTTGAAACTAATGAGTGAAAAAAAACGGACAGAAACTGCTAAGACAGGGTAGGGCAGTTGAGAAGAAAACGCGCGAGACATCACCGTATTTATAACTTTATTAACTGTAGCATGTTTCGTGTTCATTATAAGCTCCTTACCCAAATGTATCAGAGCAGGAATATGACTTATCGTGTTGCAAGCTGGAACAGTCGATCCTTGAACATAGTTGTCGCATCATCTAGGGTCCAAACCGAAGACGCCATGAGAGATAGGCCGCAGCTCCTCTTCCTGAAATAACACAGACATGAATACATATTTTAAAAAATGCCCTATCATAAGTTCACAACTCCTGAGCATCTTGTAGTCGCAGGTTTGATACCTCCGGCATATGAAACAATTCGATTAAAGCAGAAATTAGTCATTTGGATTTGAAACTAGTCATTTGGATCTAGAACTAGTCATTTGGATTTGAAGCAAGTCATTTGGATTTGAAACCAGTCATTAAGATCTGAAAATAGTCATTTGGATTTAAAACAAGTCAATTGGATTTGAAACCAGTCATTTGAATTTGAAACTACATTTTAATAGTTCTCTGGATTTGAAACGTGCTATTAGAATTTGAAACCAGTCATTTGGATCGGAAACTAGTCATTTGGATTTGAAACTAGTCATTTGGATTTGAAACCATTCACTTAGATCTAGAACTATTCATTTGGATCAGAAACTAGTCATTTGAAGTTGAAACAAGTCATTTGAATTTGAAACTAGTCATTTTGACCAAAAACTAGTCATTTGAATTTATATGCAACTGATTATTCGTTATTTGGCGGTAAACTTTTCTTGTATTCATTATAATCTTCCTTACCAAAATGTAACATAACTGGAAGTGTATTTATCGTGTTGCAAGCTAGAACAGTCGATCACCGCCCTCAGTTTTCGTATTATCTAGGTTCCAAATTGTAGTGAGAGATAGGCCGCAGCTACTCTTCCTGAAATAACAGAAGCATGATTACATATTAGTGTGCTATCATAAGTTCCCAACTCCTGGAGAATCTTGTGGTCTCAGGTTTGATACCTCCGACATCTCTTGGTGTCGGGTCTGTATTGATGTTTATTAAAATCTGTGCCCAAAGTCATAAAACTAAATCTGGAGACCAGTCTTAAATCTCAATCCTCAGACTGGCTGAAATTTCAGTCAATCAGATGCAGATATGACACTGGTCTCCAAACTTAGGTTTATTATCTTGTGCCCTGAACATTGCGCCACAGTTCACAGTGTCTTCCATAGTTGTTGCATTCGTTAAGCTTGTCAGATACTGTACTTTAACTTGCATCAACCAGATTTAAACAGATGTTTTAATATATTTAATAATCCTTACTAAGAACTGAAAAGTTGTTGAAACCTGATATATTGTAATAAAAGCAATGTTACCTTCGGTAATCAAAACCATATCAAAAATGAACCATATCAAAAATGAACCATATCAGTACAGAACTTGTGAACGATACATCTGCGCGGATTTATTCCCGCGCGAAAACCATGAGCGGCTTTGTGTGATCATTCGCACCCAGCCTACCCCCCCCCCCCCCCCCACCACCCTTACCTGCAAAGTTAAGGGTGCGTCATGAGAAAAAGTACCTCCGGACAGTTGACGTCAGTGCTTAAAATGACGTCATTAAGTTGAGCAGGGGACATTAATTATTATGCACCTTGCAGTGAAAGTTTCATTATACTGAAAAATGTGCATCTCAATAATAGACTTTTATAAATTTCCAAATATATTAACAACTAAAATGTAAAAAAAAATACTGCCGAAGAGTAAAAGTAGAGAAGTAACTTTTGAAGGGTAAATCGCAAGTTTCATCGTTTAGTATCTTTTTCAGGGGCCTACGGGTTTACTTATTAGTTAAGATTATGTTTTACAGTCAACCCAGTACACAGTAGCAGCTATTAAGGCGTTCTGAAAGGGAACACAATTAAACTTCGTTAAAGAGAAATTTACGATATAATCTAAAAGGTTGTCATTTAAAACAAACAAATAATTACATAAAGTAGGCCATGGTGTTGGATATTTATTTTATGTTTCATATTAATCACTTAAGTAATGGTGAAGATATATTAACCCAACTAAATAAAAGCTTTCAAGAATAATATAAGTAACATGTAAAAAATGGGCATATCTGCTTTTTTTGAAAGGGTCTTGTTAAAAATAAAGCATGTCGCCTTTAGTGACATTTATTTTAAGTTCCATATCAATTATTTCAGTAATGTTAAAGATATAGCTCATATACATGTTAAAGTCATGGACCAGTTGCATAAAAACCTTAATGTAAAGTCTGTGTGAACAAATGGCATGATTTAAAAAAATATTTGTTGTGTGTTATATGTGTCTTGCTGCATATGATTTAGATTGTGATAGTGAATAAATATTCCAAGTGTCATGTTTTCAAGTTGATATCACGTGTAGTTTGTAAGTTACAGACCACTTGCATAAGCAGAAAGGGCATATTTGAAAAAAATATTTGTAGTGCCAAAGATGAGTTACGATTCTTGCTGGTAATAATGTAGATTTTGATGTTTAACATATATTTTGAGTTTCACGTTGATTTCTTAAGTAGTTTCAAAGTTATTTACCATTTTCCTTGTGTTTAACGAACGCTGATGCCGTGGTGAGTACGACAGATCCCATAGTCTTCGAAGAGTCGAGCTTAAAATAAGATGTTTTTATTGAAAATTTGGACTTTTTCCGGCTCCAGGTTGGTTGAAAAACTACAACTCTGAATTATCTCATTAAATAGACATTCAGCGGTACCCCATGTTAAATCTGTTCTTTCATAATCGCAGGACACGCATTGCGAGCGGACGGACGGAAGGACAACAATATGTTTCTTATTCTCGTGCGTATTGGTATAATTATATCAGTATTTATTTGTTTTTTTAAATGCCATAACAATTATTTCTGGAGTCAGAGTGTGGAACTATCGTCGTCAGACTTATGAAGTTGGGTTGTTGTTGTTTTGTTTGTCACGCAATAATATAAAAGTTGGTACCTTGGATGATACTGCACCGAAATTAGTCGTCTTACGCCACTACCATCATCTTGTTGTCAGTATTCAGCGACGTAGCTAGCCATCTATTCATGTGGGTCCATAATTGTGCTAGGGGGATCCGGGGCATGCCTCTTCCCGCCACCACCACCCTCTCCACTTTCCCTGAAATTTTTAAAAATAATGCTGCAATCTGACGAATTCTGTGATTAATGGCAAGGATCATGTGGATTCAGCCCCTACTCGCGTTTAACAAGCTACATACCTGGTATTTAATACATTTTAACGGTGATTTTTTGAGCCCGGGAAAAGTTGTAATGGCGCCGAGTTTGGATTTCCGCTCCTGTACATGTTCTGTGCCCATTTAGGCCCAGATCACAGCACTATCTGCAAACGGCCAAAAAAAATATTTATAAATAGTTCTTTTAGAAATAAATCTTTTATTTCTAAATGTTCCATCAAGTGTGTTATTAATTTTATTCAACGAATTTACTTACCGCATTTTTTCCAGGTATCTCTGCCGCAGACGAACAACTTCCTTTCCGGTCAAATTCAATTTAGCTGGTTTTGCTACTGTCAAACCGTCACATCCACGCTCACAATATTAAAAACCAACAATAATATTCCATATTGAATTAAATTTGAATTATAATTAAAAATAATAATTTTCATTTTTTTCTTTTGAATTAAATATTACATCGCGTACCACGAGATCGAACCGGATAAAGATGGCACCACCTGTCAGAATTGGTCGTGTTAATTTCAATTATGACACTAGGCGGAGTTTTTTGGCATATCATTTGCATATCATTAGCAAAATTATATGTTATTTCCAGATATCATTATCAAAGTTTTTTGCGAGCAGGAAAGAACAGTTGTCCTCCCTTGGCCTCACCCGGCAACGCTTCACAGGATGCATGAAGGGTGCTAATCTAAATAATTAAGAGTGTACGGCTGAATTTTTCGACAGACTGCGGGCGAAGAGAGGGAACTGTATATTTAAAGATAAGTTATACATCTAGAAATGCTTCTACATTGGACTTGAATAAAAGATAGTTTTATCCCTAAATTATTTGCAAAGTTCAAACTTATACTGTATGTCTAATAATAATAATAATAATAATAATAATAATAATAATAATAATTCACTTGCTAAACGCTCATTTTTTAATTAGGGGAGAATAGCAGTACTTCTTGTCAACATCAGTAGTACAGATTTGTCTCCCTTAATACACGAGTCGTTTTATGATGAATAAATATGTTATACGGTCTCTTCGTTCACTATATCTGGCTTTTGTCTAACATTGCATATTTTGACAAAGCTCCTTCGCCATTTTTATCTCGCATTTCTTCATGTTCGTGATGATGACTTGTCGAGTTATATTGCTGATTGCCCATTTGTCGTCATACATCTGTTGATAAGGTCCCCGGGGGTGGTACTCGCCGTTTTCTTTCATCAGTCCTTACGTCCGTTATTCTGCCCGCTGGTCGTGTCCCGTATATTTCTCAGCAATCACTGGTTTAAATTCAATGAAACTGTATCGATAGCTTTATGTTCATAACGAGAGGAAGTGCATATATTGTCAGCGCGTTTCGGCCAGAAGTAACTTTTTAAAGAGCAAATGCACTTTAAATTTCTATAAAGTTTGATCAGGATTCCTGGTTTGATAAAGAACCATCCGTGTCGGGCTATTGCTCAGCAACATCCGATTTGAATTCAATTATTAAAAGGGGATGATTTTTTACAGAGTTGTGGCACTTTGAATTTCTATATATAGCTTAACACATGACCATTCATGGCTGTTTCTCAGAACCCAACCATCAGATGGAATTGAATGACACTAACAAGAGGCGATGTGCGTGTTATAAGCACGTTATGACTTGGTGATTTTATGGCCAGGTTTGAAAGAAGTTGAATTTCTTTACAATATATTATACATAGCACCGTAATTTTCTGCGTTATTTATCAGCAACCTTTAGTTTTAATTCAACTAAACTTTATGTGAAGCTTCGTCAATATTATCAACTTGTTAATGCAGTTATGGGCCTTTGTTTTTATGTGTATATATGACATTCCTATCTGCACAAGATCTACATCTCAGCAACCACTTTCTATATTCAACGGGACTATATGCGAAGCCCGACTTATTAGAAGAGATGCACATAATATAAGCAACGCAACAAGTGACAGTTCTTGTTCCCTTAGTTATGGCCCTCTGAATAAGCTGCATGCAGTGAATTATAGTCCCTGTTCCTGTGTCCCGCTACACTTTGGGCGGCATCCATCGGTTCTGGGTTAATATCTTATTCTAAGATCCAGATAGGTTCTACCGACATCTTGGTTCTTTTTTAATTAAGTTCATGATCCAAAAGATTCACTGCTATTTTTCTTATTCATAAACAATGTTTATGATAGATCTATGAATAATTAATGTTTGTTTCTTCGGTGTTAATTATGAAATATTTGCCACAAAGTAGTAGATTTAAAGGCGCACGAAAATGTCGTGCAGAGGGCAGACTATCTCGAGTTTTAGCAACATAACCCTTTAAACATCTGGGACCAATATTTACAAGCAAATAATGCATCCTATCTGTACAATATAACTATATTGTACGAAATGGAACGTGCTGTGTGGGCGACGTGTGTAAAACTTCACGAGATGTGACTTACACAGATCGCCGGTTCAGGACGAAAACAACAACAACAAAAAAAATGAAGCCATCAATTGTCGCTGATGAGATGTTTCCTGAGGGAGCCGGGCCATACATGGAGATTGAAGAAGTAATATATTTTGCTATGGATTTTTTCACATTAAACTAGTAATTAGCAGTAAATCCATCAATTTATTGTTCCAAAGATAATAAAATAGATCTATTATCCGAGTTGATTTTCAGATAATATTGTGAGCTGGCTTTCTTAAAATACAACCCATTACCTATCCCTTAAATGGTGTTTCGTGCACAAATGCAGCCAGATACCTTAGTCACCCAGAAACTTAGGGGCTGCTGTTCGCTCATTTGTTAGTATGGACCTGTTGTGAAGTGATTAGAGAACATAGGGTTCAGGTTTTAGAAAAAAGTGGAAATGGTGTGCAGCAGCCATTAATCCAGTGGATATCCATTGAGGTGACTAGTTTTAGGGGTCCCATGTACTGTACAGTACAGCGCCGAACCTTGAAATGACAGTGACTCTAGCTGGGAGCGAACCCGCGCCTAGCCCTGCAATTCCTGCGACGCAACCAACTGAGCTAACCGGGACAACCAAAAAAAAGGTTGATTGGATAGCCCTGATATACATAACAATCACTGCACGAAATCGGTAACAGGTTATTTTACTGATAACAGTACTGACTATATATACGGGGAGACGTTTTACGGCCACCACACTGCACAAATAGCGCTACTGTGAATTTCAAATGACAATGATTCTAGCTTGGGGCGAAAGCAAAGCCAGAAAAGGTTAATATCTATTTCAGTAAGGGTATCAAGTCAAATAGGCCACAAAAAAGTCAAATGGGCCACAGAAAAGTCAAATAGGCCACACATTTTATTTTCCAAGTCAAATAGGCAGTGTTTTTTTTTTTAAGCCAAATATTTGGAGATATTGGGCCCCATTCCCCCCTCAAAATAGTATATATTTTTCCCCCACTACATTAAAAAATTCCCTCTTTGCTGGAGTCTGTTATGAACCATTTGATTTTTTCCGCTAATGTGTAAAAGCGTGATAGTGAAAATGATACTGAAGATGATAAATCTTTTTTTTTTCTGATGTAAGAAAATTCAACTCGGGGGAAGTATGAGACAAGATTTACTTGGTTGTACTACAGTGTTAGCCAAGCAAAAAGCAAAATATCAGCGAATACTATGTTTTCTTGTGTTTGACAGCTGCAAGTATCTTCCAAATATTCCCCCTTTCCTTTGTTCGCCTCGCAATTTTCCCCTCCAAAGGGCTGCGGCCCCCTTCCTCCAAAAGTGAAAAAAAACACTGATAGGCCACAGAAAAGTCAAATAGGCAACAAAAAAAGTTTAATAGGCCACGGCCACAAAAAGGTCAAACAGACCACAATTATTTTTTACATAAGAAAAACAGTTTTTTAGATTTTTTTAGTTGATGTAGTTAAGAAATGTTTTTATGTTAAAAATGTTTAGAATGTGTTAACTGAGTCAGAGTAAGATTTACAGTGAGTAAACAATTGATTAACAATTAAGGATGAATACTTATGCTAAATAAAAACATGCAGTAAGCATGAGGTCAGTAATTGCTCTCTGTAAGTTCAGGGTGATTGGTACCAGTAAACTAACGCTTCTTTGCTTTGTAATTCAAGCTGAATAAGAAATACTTAATTTATTTTGCTTTTATATTCCAGGCTGGTGGGTCAAGTGCTTTACTGATGGATTTAGCTGCTCAAGAGAAATCTGTTCATGCTGATTTCTTTAATGGTAAACCCATACTTTTTCTTCACAATGGTCACCATTGTTAAAAGTCCCAATGCATCTTTCGTTTGGAAACTAATATGACAATGTTTGGTTTATGTTTCTTGTGAACTCTGATAAACCTGTGACATGCTGTTTAGCAGTATTTTATAGTTTTTCCATTTTTACAGTTCTGAAAATAACTTTCCAAAACAAACAGTGGACAGGTGTGTTTACATGGAATATTTCTACCATCTTTCGGGGAGATGCTTTTTTTATTCTTGGAGAAAAAACACAACAGAAACATTGCTTTAATGGAGACTTAGTTGATATTTTATAGATAAGAATAAAAAATCTATGTCTTGTTCCCCAAAAACTTTAAGATTTTAAGTTAGGCAATTTTATAACTAAAAAGGTTTTAAAATTTTGCAATGGGTCTTTCTCCCAAACACCTGGGAAAAGACAATCCATAATGCACAGCATTCACCTTGTAAATTAACCCTTTACTTCAAAGATACACCTTTATTGCATGGGCGAAGAGTGTAGATACAGGTCAGCTGGCAGATCTTTGCTTTCTTAACTAGATCTGCACTGTTTGCTTTTTGATTTGTTAGGTTTTTATTGATTAAAAGTGAACAGTGCAGATCCTGATCAGATGGCACTATTGGATGTGCCAGCTGAGTTGGATCAGTATCCATGCCGGCTGATCTGGATCTACAATGGTCGCACATGCAATAAAATATGTATGGAGTAAAGCATTTGTCTTTTATTTTGCTTTCAGATTTTGATGATCTTTTCGATGATGAAGACCTTTCGTAGAAACTATAGATAGACGAAACTGAAACTAGCTGAATAATTCATAAAATGGATGCTAAAGAACAAGTGCTTCAAAAAGACTAATTTTCATTTCATCACTAAGACTACAATGATTTATTCAATCTTTTAAACCATTACTCCATTGATATGATTTTTATCAGATGGGCTCACAGTGTAGATCCAGATCAGCTAGCACGTCATTAGGTTATTTCTGACCAATATGGTACCAGTGTAAATTCAGACCAAGCGGCTTGAATGTTCTGGCTCCAAGGTTATAAAACTGAGCATGGAAACCAGTCTCAAATCTCAAGCATCTGATTGGCTGAAATGGCGACCAGTCGCCATTTCAGCCAATCAGATGCTTGAGATTTGAGATTGGTTTCCAATCTCAGCTTTATAACCTTCAGCCCTGGCTGGTCTAGATACACACTGGTTGTACATGCAATAAACAGAATGTATGGAGTAAAGCATTAAACTGTCTCATCATGACTAAAGTAATACAAAGATTGGTATGTCTACCTCAAAGTGAGATTAGATCAATATTTTAATATTTTAAAGATTGACCAAAATGTAGCAGGAGCTTCAGAATTAAAAAATTACAGATTATCCAGTTATCTTAAAAACTGTGCATAATTTCAATGGAAATGAACATTGTTGTTTCAAGTATGAACGCCTGTCAAATTAACTGTATTAAAAATGTGCTTTACTGTTGTTTAAATTCCAATAAATAAATTATGAAAAAATTGGATGTTTTTCTGTTCAAATATACCACCAAGATTTTAACTCTTTATAGTGATTGGTCAGTTTTGGAGACTGGACTCATTTCAGCCAATCAGGGTCCAAGATAAAAATACTGAAATCGGAGACAAGTCCTAAATCTCAAGCAAATTGAAGCAATCACCATTTCAGCCAATCAAATGCTTGAGATTTGAGATTGCTCTCCTAATTTAGTTTTATGATCTTGGGCCGAGATTAAAGACTCATCTTCAGTCCTGATTGGCTCCAGCTTGGTCTGGCATCTTTAAAGACGATTGCAGTAGTTTGCTTTCTCACAACTCTATGAATTTTATTTGTACACCGTTTGCATGACAGAATCGAAACTGGCAAGCTCAGTTAATGAATAATTGACTAACATAAGCTGACTCACAATTATTACGTAAGCAAATAATAAGTCTTTTACATTTCCTTGAAACAAAACAACCTAAAATTTAACGTAAAATATGCTAACGGTGATCTTGTAAAATTCATAAAGTTGTGAAATCAGAAACTACCACAATGGTTTTCTAGACTAGGAGAGTAATCCATCATTACAATGGAACCTGAGAAGTCGCATAACTTTACCAAAATAATTTACAGTTATTTCCTCCCTTTTTGTTCTCCATTGTTAAAAGTATGACTAATTTACTATTTTCAAATGTTACCAATTTTATGTGAACACTGCATATTTGGTCAAGGACACACATTGATTTGTATGTATTATTTAATTTTAAACAGTCAAAGTCTTTCCTGTGCCAATATTGATGTTTAAATTTCCTAGACACGAAATTACCCTAAAATGATATACATTATGCAAATGGTGTGCATGTAAAATCTGTTTCTTTGTGAGCTGTGTTATTGAAAAAACCTCTTGTTTTAATGAAGTAAAAATACTAGAAAATCTTTCAACTTGTTGTCAACAAGTAGACAACAAGACTCATTTCAGAATCAGAAGGTTTTCACTTTAGCCCATGGAAATGAACTAGAATTTGGTGTTCCTCTGAACAAGTGTCACGTAAAATTGCACTTAAAAGGGGCACAACTAAAAATAGTGAAAAAGGAGTTATCATTCTTGTTTTAACCAATGGGTTAGTTCATGCAGATATTTTCCAAGTATTAAGTGAATATGAGACTATGACAAGTACTTTTGAAGTTATAGGCAACATTAAGCCTTATGTTTAAGTTGCATTTGAAAGAGGTATAAGCAAAAAAAAGTGAAACATAGGATCTGTGTGTTTCTACCTGCTATCGAAGGCGACACAAGAATCAAACAATAGCAAATATAAAGTCCTCACACTGTGTTTTCTTATCAGTTAAATTTCAGTTTGGCCCTGCACCACTAAAATTTACTGATCTTAAAATATAGTTTCCCTAAAAACAGCAACAAGATAAAAGGTTTTACATTTTTTAATGGTTTTGCTTTGTGGAAGAGAACTGAAACTGATTTAATAATTTGTTAGTTGAGCAAATTAAACTTATTTATATCATATGCCTTTACTGCATGGATACACCTAGTATCACATGGGAAAACATTGTAGATTCAGCTGTCACATCTGTACCTTCAGATCTGGATCTGCACTGTTCTCATTTTTGGTTAGAAATAACCTTATGAATGTAAAACTGAACATTAGATCTAGATCGGAGAACACAGACATGCAAGCTGATCTGGATCTAGACAATTTGCCCATGCAATAAAAGATAAATCTAAGTAAAGGGTTTTAACACAAAGTTCTTTGTTAAGGCTACTATTTGGTCTCTATGACATTTAAAATAAAATTTTTTCAAAGTATCAATCATTTTCAGATTTTCTGTTTCTTTGACCTACTTTTTTATTACTACTATTACGATCAGAATCTGAACTATCATTGTCAAGGTCACTATCTTCACTAGCTGACCTTGACCTATAATGTTTTTTCCTGGAAGGTTTATCCTGTATTGTATCTATTGTCTTTTCCACCCATATCACTTCTTCACTATCATTCACACTTTTCTCATAATTTTCTATGTTGTCAACTGTAGCACTATTGGAATTTATTTTATCAGAGTTGCTAGATTTCTTTTTATGCTTTGAATATTTATCTTTTGTGTTTTCTCTGTTTTCATCATCAGATGAATGTGATCTAGATCTGTGTCTTCTCTTTCTTGAACTTCTTGCTTGTTTTGTTCTATTGTTTTTATCACTGGGTGACCTTGACCTTTGTTTTGAAAACTTCGACCTATTTTCTGGAGTCCTTGAACGATTTCTTGACTTTTGAGAACTATTTTCTGGTGACCTTGATCTGTATCTATGTGATCTGCTTGACCTATATTCCGGTGTCCTTGACCTTTGCCTGGAATATCTTCTGCTGCTTGATCTATAGCTGCTTTCTCTACCATGTGACCTTGACCTAGATCGTTTACTAGAATATCTTCTTGATGACCTTGAAGAATACCTGTCTCTTGACCTTGACCTTTGTTGTCTGTTGTCATGGTTATTTCTTTGATGCGGAGAAAATGACTCCAAGTCTCTATCTGCTCTGCTGAATTCACTGCTCGGATTATTGAACACATGTAGAAAGTTACATTCTCTCCCTTTTGGACAGCGCCCTTTTCCAAACAATCCTGAAATAAACAAATCTTATTGATTCACATTAAATATCAAGTGGCCTGAATTTTAACTTTGCTCTTGATTATATACAATATAAAAAGAATCCTGCAACTAAATATTAATATTTTATCACCAGAATCCATTTAATCTCGGACACTAGACTATATTTAACTAGTTAGCCCTTCAATATGATATGATATTAATCTCTACCTGTGAATAATATATCAATGACTCACTAGCGTAAAACTTTTTCTTATAAATCATGCCATTTGAAGGCTGTTTGTACACTTTACTTAATTAGTTAGCCATTCAATATGATGTGTGATATTAATTCCTATAATAATTTATGTCACACATAAAGAGTATAAAAGTATTGAATGCAAATCATAAATATGTTTCTGATTTCTGTCAAAAACAGAAAATAATTCAACCAAACATATGAAGAAACCTTAATTTCTACAAGGTATATGAAATACAACATGGTACATTCATGATGAAACATTGATAAATTTATATCTTTACAGTTCTTTTACTTATGAACAATTTTCAAACATTATTCACTCAGCACATAGCAAAGACAACTTTATTTCAACCAGCTTTACGAAATATTACATTAGGTGCATGTTTTCTGTTCACTTGTTTGTCAAACATGAATATTTCACTACAAATAGCAGTTTTCAATGAGGGAATGTCCACAAATGGAGAAAAGATCTACTTGGAACCATATCATCCAATGTTAAACTTACCATATATAGCTTGTTTCCAAGACGGTATATCCATGAACTTGACAGAGATCTGCTAGCCACCATGCCATCTTATGTTTAACTTAACACATATAGCTTGTTTCCATGAAGAAATGTCCACATATTGTACATAGATCCGCTTGCAACCATACCATCAAACGTTAAACTCCATTTATATAGCTCATTTCCAAGAGGTAATGTCCACAAACTGGACAGAGATCTGCTTACTACCTTACCACACAATACTATATTTTCAAACATAACACCTACCACATATAGCTCGTTTCCATGAGGGAATGTCCACAAACTGGGCTGAGATCTGCTTGCCACCATACCATCTTGCGTTAAACTTAGCAAAGGCCTCGGCAGTGTGATCTTCTCTGAAACAAGACATTTTACCACCCAGTCATTTTATTTTGCTCATCATTTGTCTTAAAAGGTCATTAGTAATTTAATTTAAATAGTTAAATTTATAAGTTTAGTAATGTCATATAGCTAAATATTTAAATTCTGGTGGTGGAATAGTTTTGAATAACAAATGTTATGTAGGTAGGTGTGAAAAACAATTTAAATTATGTTGGTTGGGCCATGTTTTTTTGGACCATCATTCCGCAACCTAATCTTTTTTACTGGAGCAGCCCTTTGGTTGAATGAGGAAGCAGCACCACTTGTATTTACACAAGCAGCATCATCTCATATGTGATTTCCCTTGATAAACAAGGTACTATGGTGTGCAGATCTCAAGAAATACAAGCTGTAATGCATAATCTGTCCTGCACCACATGAACTTTGACCTCAAACAATTAAACTTACCTGGAATAAGAGACATAGACATTTCCTCGTAGGTGGGGCTGGAAGTTACAGCACACTTTGAATTGCACCACATGACCAATGACCTTGAACTCTGGCAGAGTGTCTTCATAAAACTCCTTGAACTTTTGATACACCTCACTGTCTTCATACTCGAGGACAATGTCTGCAAATATATGTCGATGTCATATTATAAAGGGTTAAAGTTAGAAATTCTGAAAATCCTGCAATCCTGAAATCTCAATTTATATAAGGAAAAAAAAGAAAATCAACCATTTTTAGACACACATAATCCTGAATTCAGGAATAATTCTGAAAACTTTGACCCAAGTATTATAACTATGCAAAGATCAGTGATACGTAAGAAAAATAATTGCTTCATACATGACCTTTGACTTCAGTTACAAAAAAATCATGTTCTCCAAAAAAAAGAAACTTGATGCTGCATACTTTACCTATTTCCCAGAACCTGATTGATGAGCTATGTAACTGTGGTTGGAAATAAAAATAAATGATGTATTTTAAACTTATCTGTGCCTTTTGATATTTCTAATGCATAAAGCAAACATTTTAGCCATTAGTTTTTATGGGAGGGTGCATAAATAAAGTCTATTATAGATTTTGTATATGCATCTCACAGTTTTCAAAAGTTATATCATCAGGTTTTCTTTATTTGCAAAGTTTATTATGCACAAGAAAATCTACAGCTTTTTTGACATTTGTTTTTTAAGACAAGCCAAACCGAGAGATAAAAGAAGGACTTGATGGTTAGTTGTTTCTTGCAACAAGGACTACATATATTAACCAACTACCATGCACTAACCTGTATCATATTCTTCACATAATCCCTGATCCAGCTGGAAATGTCGGAACATGTTGGTAAACAGCAGGGTTCGGCTACTGTCCGGATATGGATGTGCTCTAGAACATCTGCAAAATGACAACTAGGGACGATAAAACTAGAATACATGTGTCCCCTAAAGTTGCATTTAAATGGGCATAACTCAAAAAATAGTGAAACAGGAGTTATCATTCTTGTAGTCACTGATGGCTTTGTTTATGTATATTCCAATATGTTCCAAGTATGAAGTGACTTGGACAAGTACTTGCAGTTACAGGCAACATTATGTTTCATGTTAAAATTAGGGGACTACCAGCCACAGTCACCAACAATCTAATCCCTATGTGTCTTCCGGCTATTGCAGGCAGCACAAAAATATTGTAAAATCATTATTATTTTGGGGTAATTATTTTTGTGGATTTCCTTGGCAGATAGATACATGAAAATTAAAGCACCATGAAATAAAGAATTTAACTTAAGCAAAGTTTACAAAATTTCAGTTCCTCAAAATTAAGAACCAACTAAAATTGTATCTAACGGAAAACCACAAAATTTTATTCCCATGAATACATGTATTAGTGCATCCACAACACATGTAAATTAAAGCCAAATTATCTTCCCTTTAGTTGTGAATTGCCCCTATTCATGAATTTAAATATTCATGAAAAATTCTGAAGATATTTTTAATCAATCTACAATTATTTTTGCGTACATTTACAGCATATGCTATGTATAAAAAGATAAACTAATGCAGATTGAATTGTAAAGCAAATATATTTAACATGAGCTATATAATGTAAAATTCCTTTTAAACGCTCCCCCCCCCTAATAAACGCCACATGCTACTTTTGGGGAAAAAATTAGTAAATCCACATTTATTATCCAATATCCTTCAGAATCTAATACCGGTATTAGAACAAAATTAATTCATATAAATAATTATCGCCCCTTTCAGAAAATGTTATGCCCCCGTGGGCATTAAATTAAATGCCCCTGCGGGCATTTAAATTAAAGTACATAAATAGCGTTCATGCATAACAGATTCCGTGTTACCTCTCTCCAAATCTACAAGCAGCCACCTTTGCAAAAAATGGGCAAGTCTCAATCTGGCGTTCCTTCCCATACTGCACCGGGGCTAATGGATTAGACCAATCACCATCCTGGAATAAAACATAAAGATGTCACATAAAGAATTTTATTGTCTCATCAAAATATATTTAGAGTAAATTTGAACAATCAAAAACTTCAAAAAGACGAAAAAAAAGTAGTTGGCATTCAGTTGGTCCTGACGTCACAAAACTGTGATTATCGGCCAGTGTCAGAACACTGGTCTGTGATAGGTTAATTTGGAAACTGGGATTAATTTAAGCATTGGTCAAATTTGGAAACTGAAAATAAACTTTTTTATTAATTGCAGACTGGCTTCTGGTGTCTTTGAGTTTATAATTTTTGCCATGGTCTTCTCCTGCATACTGGATAAGTGTTTCCGTGTCACTTATCAGGGAAGGAAAATCTTATCTTTTCCCTAGGGAAAGGATACCGTTTTCATGCTATATGAGTGATGTCACGTCTTCAAGTATCCGAAGTAAGGTATTTAAGTTAGTGACATCATTGAGAAAATAAAGTTTGTGTTAATATCAATAGATAAAAAAACAACAACAAAATTTTGATTATATACCTAAACACAAATGTTACGAGCAGTAAAAGGTATGCAAGAAAAAGTATTTTTGCATGAGACATTCATTAAAGATAGAAAAATCTGTCACCTCAGGTGAACTGTTTTGGCAGGAACTTGGCACAGCCTCGATCCAGCAAAAACAGTTCACCCAAGGTGACAACTTTTCCCATTTTCACCTCACACTCAGACAGATACTTATAATATTATACCAATCCTTCTACATGGCAACCTAACAGAAACAAATATAAGTGCAACCACAGTATCAATTAAAGTGAGTTGTACCTTATTTTCAGCATCCCTGGCTTGTCGTAGAAGCTCGTCCTATATGGTGGAAACAAACACAATCTGAATCTGCATTTATGGTTAAGATATCTAATCTGCTGAAATATACTATATATAATACATGTATATATATATATTGTAGTAAGAAGGAACATGTTCATACATAACTGAATATATCTTTAACCCTTACCTTCATATAATGCCTTTATGGCATGGATGAACAGTGTAGATCCTGATCAGTTAGCACATCGGTGCCATCTGATCAAGACCTGCACTGTTTATGTTTTTATTAATTAGGTTATTTCTGACCAAAAAGCAAACAGTGCAGATCCTGATTAGACAGCACAAATGTGCTGGCTGATCAGGATCTACACTGGTCACACATCATAAAATTCCACTCTGAAGCACAGGAAGAAAGCTGTCATTAAAGGAAGGTAGTCATGTACTATGCCTAGTTACTCCATTGACCTTAAAGTTATCCCATTTCTATAGATTTTATCACATGTGCCACCAGTGTAGATTCAGATTAGCTGGAATATATTCCATAATCCAAGCCAACTGATCAGATCTGGATTTACACTTTTAGCCAATTAGTTAGAAATGACAAAATGAATCTAAAATTGAAGTGTAGATCCTGATCAGATGTCTTGGATGTGTCATGGATGACTGATTTGGATCTACACTGTTAGATCATGGGATAACAGCCATATCCCATGGAGTAAATTGTTAATGTGGGCTTCAGAATAGTTTGATTAACTTTTCTTGAGATTAAATTCTAAATCCACAATATGTAAAAGATACAGTGCTGTCAGCTGTGTAGCATCGACCATAAACAATGGATGTATGAATGAGTTAAGGATATAAAGCTAAATGATGTCAAAATAATCACTGGATTCAATAACTTTACAGCGAATCAGTACTTACCAAACAATCATGTTTGCAATATAAATTCAATTGAAATTTTATTTATAAAATTTAAAGACATTTTAAGACTAAGCTATAATTCAACTGAAACTTTATTTTATGCATAAAGCTTAAAAAGACATACTAATAGGTTATTAAGATATTTTACTGACAAATGTTCCTCAGAAATGTATGTATTTATTTTACTGACTTTAAATGATTTCAAATAACTGGATTAAATGGAGACATGGGCCCAAGATCATAAAACTAAGATTTGAGACTTGTTCTCCAGATTTAGATTATGATCTTGGGCAATGTCTCTATTTCATCTAATCATAGGCATGAGATTTGAGACAGGTCTCCAGTCTCTCTACTCTGCAATGAGAATGTATGATCATATGAACATTAACAGGATATATCCAACAAGTCGACCAGCATATCTGACTCGTCACCTGCTTTTCTTTCTTCTGTCTTCTCTCTTCCTCCTCTTCTTTCTCTTTCTTCTGTCTTTCTTCCCATTCCTCTTTGATCTTTTTCTGTAAAATTAATTTTGTATTTTCTTTAGTTTTTAGGAATGAAATGTTTTGTCTGCATTAGATTTCAGTCATCATATAACTTAACATGTTTCCTGAATTTCGAAGAAGTGCCACTTACATGTAAACCTTAGAAATCAGCCTCTTCATGACTTGTTCAGTTTGGCAAAGAAAAGCAAATAGCCCTATATTGCTCACCTAATTATTGGTAACATGACACAACAGAAAAAATGCAATGAAATAAAAAACAGACTACTGAAGGTCTTAGATCTTTCTGGCTAGTAGTTTCCTAGGAGCACAATTTCAATGTATACAATAAACTCTTATAGTGAAAACTTGCCCCACCCCTCGGCCTGCTTGCCAAGTTTTTTACAAACCAACATGGCTTGAAGAAAAATGTTAAGTTAACAGACCTACGGAAACATTTCAGACCGATGACCCATAACAATAACAAGTCACCCCAGTCACACTTGTCAGAGCACTTCATGCCCCGTGAGCTAAAAATGGATTTCATGCCTATATTATGTTTGATAGACAACAAGGTGGAGTAATCCGTTAAGCATGCCTGTTAGTTAAAACACCATTTCTCAACTTCAATTTTCCAAAATTTAGATATTTGTCCAGGATTGGGCGGTAAATACCACCCCCGGTATTTACCAGTGGTATTTACCGGTATTTACTGTCCTGGAAAATACTCCCCAAAGTGGCAAATACTGGAAAATACTGGCAAATACTACACAGATGAGTTTTTTGCCTTAAAATTACTGCAGAAATCTTAACTTAGTTCACTGTTATTAATGTTTTATCATAATAATAATTTAATCAATTAGATATTTTAATTAAATTTCATATCAGGTGATCACTTTAAGCGCTTAAAGTAAAAATAAATCTTAAAGAACTGTCTTTATTTTACTTAGAAAATAACAATACAGCAGGTGAAAAATTAATGCTGGTCCACCTGTGCACATGGCCATTGCCACTTAACAAGCAAGGCCATAAGGTCTAGACTATTAAAACAACAGGTTTCATACAAGGGGCTGTAATAGCCAGGGGCAACACAGGTAACAGTGTCATAAACAACATATACAATTTGTCTAGGTGCAAGTAAATGATTGTGTATTGGTGTGACTCCAGAAAGCTGCCAAACTGGTGTTCTGTTACAGACACTTTAAGGGGAAAGAAGAGATTGCCTGATAGACAGAGACTTCTTTGTATCTAACCTTATGTGTTATTGTATTCATGTATATTTATTGTAAGTTGTGTACGTAACTTGTTTATAATTAAAATTAACCCTCTAAAGCGCTGACTCCATTATTGTTAATAATTAAAATTTGAAGTTATCCACATGCCGACTATAAGGGATACATTGTATTGTATAAATTCCATGGGTGGTCAATTCAAATGGCCACTTTTTCAGTACTTAAATATTTTATTTATTATGGATAAAGTGATAAAAGTGTTAAACTTAAGTATAAATATAAGTGAAATTGATGGGTAAACTTGAAATTATCTATATGAATGATGATAATAGGTAATAATTTATAAATTCCAGACTGGTCAATTCAATCGACCTGTATTTGCCAGTAATTGCCAGTATTTGCCGGTAAATACTGGTAAATACCGCCGGCATGGAAAATACTCATATTTGCTGGCATTTTGCCAACCCTGTATTTTTCTGAAAAAAAAAATACTGGTAAATACCGCCGGCATGGAAAATACTCATATTTGCTGGCATTTTGCCAACCCTGTATTTGTCTGAAAAAAAGGCCTTTTTTCTTCTTTCGTAGGGGCCATTTATAGGCGCCTTCCACTCTATAAATTTCTTTAATATTCTATAAAAATTAATTTAGATCAGGTTTTCAGACGAAACCATGATATTTTCCGCCTAATTATAGGGCAAGAGCCCCTTCTCCTGGCGATCAGAAGAAGCCCTGGGCTTATCAGGGATACTAGTTTAAGAAACCATCACCAAGATTTACACAGTTACCTCAAGTTCAAGCCTCTGAAGTCTTTCCTTCTCTTCCTGCTCTTCTCTCTGCTTCAGCCGCTGTTTGTACATCTCCTCATGCCATTCCCACAATTCCCTCTGACGCTGGGACTCAGCCTCCATCCGCAGTATTTGTATTTTCTCTTCCTCCGCCTCTTGTTGTATCTTGGCAACATAGTTTGGGGAATTCTTTTTTAATTCTTCCGCTGCAACAAGCAGTTACAGAAAAGTCAAGTGAGGATATCCAAATGCAATTCTTTATGCATTTATCATCATGACAATTCGAACCACTGCCGTTTCCTGAATACATTCGGCCTATATTGCCCAATTTGTTCTTTTCAGTAGATTGCAATGAAAATGGCATCTTTGAGTTTTGCTTATTTTAAGTGTAACATGTTTCGGTAGGTCAGACAAAATTTCTTTCAATTAGACATATTTTTACATCTTGTCTGACACTTTTTTGTTAACTTCCGGGAAGTCTGAAAAACTGTGCATGGATATACCTTTTTTAAGTTGTTCATCTCTATTCTTGGCTTCAGACTGCCTCTTCAATTTTCTCTTCTCCTTCTTCAACAAAGCTTTTCTTCTTTTGTGACTATAAAAGTATATTGTGTACATATTATTTACTGTTTTTAAGCCCTTTACTCCATATACATGTAGGGTTTTTTTACATATTTTTTTACATTTTTTAACATTTAAGCGACATTAGTTGGTAATTCTTTCAAGCACATGTGTTGTTTTTTTAAACTAAATTTCTTTTCAGTAGGTAGAACCATAGTTTAGGATATTTTCTTTCAATTATGACAGGTATTATTGTAAGAACTTTGCAAGTTACTTACTCCATATACACATTTCAATTCCACATTAATCTTTTTAAAACTCTGACACAATACCTGATGATAATTTGTAAGATAAACAAAGAACTTTGCCAAATTTGAAAATATAATTATTAATATATAGCTGCTGTTTAATTCATTACCACTTTATGAATTGAATAATAAATTGGTGCATTAAATGCCCAAATTTTTTATTTACTGGACACACAGTGGTTCTAGTGTGTTTTACATATCTCGGCAGTTTGCTGCTTAAAGTATGGTAACAGTTCCTATGAAGAAGCATACTTGCAAAAACGAAAAACAGTTGTTATGCAGCAATGAATGATCTAGAACATTCTTGATTTCGAAATTACCTCTTTATCCTGTTTTCCGGTACCGATCGTACTTCGGTGGGGGGGTTGCCAATAATGGGATATATAGAGCTTGTCGAGAAAAATATGTTTTACACGGTTAAATGTTAAAATTAGCGAAAACTTTTAAACATTTTATTTGGTTTAGCTATAAATTGTAACTTGCCATAAAAATTATCTAATGTAGGTACTTAAATGTAAAATTTTCGCATTCTTTATCAACATTCATGGACGAAGCTAACATCGCTATCCCAATTTTTAACTGAGAAAACTGATAAAGTAACATAAAACGAAATTATTTTTCATGTCACTTAGTATATTTAACATATGCAGTAACTGTCTACTGAAAAGTTTGTTGATTTCAATAAACATTTTAAAATATGATTAATTTTACGCGTATCTGCAATGTCATCATACATACGCGTACCCTCTGACCGACTGTACGGAAATAACGACGTGCTTGATAGTAAAGGGCAGAATATAAGGTATCTGGTCATTTCGTAACCTTACCATTTCGTAACCGACAATTTTGGTCGATTCATAACCATTGTCTTGGTCATATCGTAACCGTTCAAAAATCCTTTGGTCAATTCGTAGCCGCTATAATGAAGCTATTGAAATCCTAAACGAGGTGCTAATGGGACCATTCGCAGCTCGTTGTGGTATCAAATATCTTTGATCAAACTAAAGAATTGTTACAATTTGACTAAAGGATTTTGTATTTGTACTAGATGTTCTACAAAGATCAGTATCAGTGCTGATACTGATAAAACAAAAATGTCTGAAGGAAATTGAGCAATTAATAATTTTGGATCAGATTTCTTATTCGTGATTTCAGTTAACGATTATAATTCTATCTAAATGTTTTCACTTCATATTTTAAATAAATATTGTTAAATCTTTTTGTTTCTTATTAATAATATTGAAAATAATTTAAAGGTAAAAGATATTTTTCGAAATATTTTAAACGACCACAATTTTATTATGTATTCTAGTTAACCTTAATTTATTATTTTTCTTTTTAGACAATCACTTCAAGATGGAAAAAAATTAGATTTGTCCAAATTATTATGTTGTTGAAGTTTCAGGTTTGGCGTTTAACGATTTTGTTTTTTTATGATATTAAAATTATAAATTACCAACTGTGTGTAACGTGATCGTAACCCTGGCACTGAATCAGTTTTGTTGTGTCACCACTTTGTACAGGAGGTGTGACATTCCTGAAATACTTGTCAAAGTCCTGACAATTAATGGCTCATTATCCATTCTCAAATGAGCGATCTCAATTTATAACACATTCCACAGTGTTATATTTTCAAAACAGTGTGTAAATTCCATGAATATTGAGAGAAATCCAATTCATTTTGATAACTTTATTTCAAATGCATATCACAAGCAAACATAATAAACAAATTCAATATCTGAAGACCCATTTCACAAATAAATGTAACAGACAGTTTGAAAGGATAAATTAATCTACAATAATCATAACTTTTAATACATTAATGCTATTCTAACCAGAAACATTTATTTTATGAATTATTTACATAAATGCAAAAGATGTATATTTAGATATACATATACGCCTTTCCAATAAACAGTTTCGCAGTCCTGTACGAGTTACTTCCCATGACCAGATATCAACCCAAAACGAGGCTTCACAGGAAAGCTGAACTATCGGACTATGGCTTAAGCACATAAGGCCTAACATAATCCATTAAATTTCAGGTGTGTAATCGTCGCCGCCGGTCAAAAATAAGTTACTGGTCTGTTATTCTAGTCAGACATTTTTATTTTCACTATTTGTTAGATATTTGCATTTTTAATATTGTAAGAACATGTACCATTCTTGTTGATAGTGGGCAGTATGAAACGCGATTCGGATAAACGTTAGTATTAATGTTACGAATTTCTATACAGCATTTTCATCTTAATGTATTTTATACTTAAAATTATATTTAACTGGTATGAAATTCGCAAATTGCTAAGACTGATAATGTACTATACTCCGGAAATCGTGACATGTCAACATTCGGTTACAGTATCTGTACGTTATACTTGTACTCATCTATTACTTGAATTCATCGTACCGTTAATGTTCAACGAAAAATAATTTTGAATTTTTGAAAACGTCACGTATACTTCACAAGCAAAGATACGGTACGATTGATTTTGTCTTGAAATTAAGAAGGATCAATAAGGTTATCTGATTGTTCATATCATTCATAGAATAAAATTCAAGGATTCTGATGCTTGCTTCTAATAAAGATGGAGATGCCGGCTTCAAATAATGATGGGAACATTTATATTAACATTAAGACTGCTAAGGTTTGAAATTCTGTCATTTTGGCGTAAACGCTCAATCGCTTGATTGAATATTTATCAAATGTTCTGCTAAGATGAGTTTCTAATTGATGTCTTATGGTTCTACTTGTCGTATTAAGGATTAATAATTCATATAACTGCTATATCAAATACTTTTGCTACCCGATTCAGTAATTAAGGATTTCGATATACTTATTAATTGGGAGGTGGAGGTACATAAAAAAGTAAACCGATCTCTATTGGTCAGTGATATCTTCTTCTTAGTAATTGACAGGGGACCCCTTGTGCGCGACAATTTGGCATTTTTATGACATGCCGCTTTCAAAATCAATCGCAGCCGGCATGTCAGTAGTTGATAAGACACGCTAAGCCGGAAACGACACTCAATTTATCCGTGGATAGAACACAGGCTGTTAGTTTAAGTCGTTTAAAGTAAACCTTGGCGCGAGGAATAATGACTTTACACTTTTAGTCAAATTAGATTTGTTGTTTTATAAACTATTCTTGATAAAAAAAATTCATTACGCTGATGTATTATTACTAATTCAACGATAAACGAGAAAATATATTTTAAAAAAGAAATTTCATGATGAAAAACGAAAGTTGTAGGTACATGTTCCCTATTACATTAGTACAGCGAGCAATAATTTTTCCTGTATAGTAGTCACGTGACTGAATAGGGGAGGTAACCGAAAAATTCACCGAATTATTGGAAAGGCGTATATAAAACATACTATCTAGCACATGTTAAACAAGCAGCATATAAAATATAATACAACATACATTGTACACAATACTAACAAACTTAAATAATAGCACATTTTATTTATTCAGTGAAATAAATAACTTAAATGATAGCACATGCACACCATGTCAATTTTCACCAACAATCATATTGTACATTTTTTATTATTTGGAATACACTTGTGACAACTACCATAGAAGCTTCTCTGCCGACATCCCTCCTTTGGCGTATTCTGCCCATGTAGAAAATATCTTGGATTCCAACTGTTTTGTTGTTTTCTTCTGGTGTTAGGTGAGCTTCTTCATGATTCACCTCCGATCTTGATTATTGTTTTATTTATAACACCTTTTTAAAATAATACCTTCAATTTGACACTTGTAAAAATCACCAAATAAAACTCATTTTAATTAATATTACATTATGTAGTTGCATTAAACCTTCTGTTCAATTTTCAATAAAAAAAAACGTATTTGTTGGTTTCAAGAATAAATAAATGTTTATTTTCAAATGTTATTAAAAGAAAATCTTTTAATTAATATATTTCCAACAATTCTACGACATTCAAATAATTAATGTTTCAGCCAGTTTTTGCCATTTGCAATGTTAGTGCCCCCTTAATTGACATATTATAATTTACTTTATAATATAGGGCAACGGGGGGAGAATTCGACCTGCGTTAGTATTCGACCAGTTGAATATTTTCCCACTTGGTACCTCAAACAGTGAGAACCTATCAAATCTTGTGTTATGTATTCAAAACAGGACGCCCTCTAGCGTCCTTTTTGCTTCTAAGTAATGCTGCCAGTGCAATAAAAATGTCTGGATCGGTTAGAATTTAAAGTTTATCAAGCGAAAGAAAGTAAAATCCGCCATTTTTATCACTTCCTGTAACCAACATAAATCCTGTCCAACATTTTCCCCATTGTACATTAGCGTAACGGAATAAAAACTTGATAGTTCTGGTTCGTCACACGTCACTACACCATGTGCAAATGACAATCGCGCGATCAAGGTCATTGATCACGTGACTTATGTTGGTCGAATAATAATGCAGCACTTTGACAGATGACGTAGTATTCGACCAGGTGAAACAGAAACTTTTGTTGGGGTGCACAGGGGTTTTACTTTATGGGTTTAATGTTATTATATACAGTAGAATCCGCTTATTTGAATAGCCTATTTGTCAAGACCCTTGATTCAATTAAGCGGAGCATCATAATATACGGAGCTTACAAATTCTGGCCAGTTTTTGATTTCGTTAGTATCTCCGCCATTTTTCGTCGGTGCGTCATGAGAAATACGCGCTTGTGAAATTCGCTTACGCCGTACCTGCAGCGTAACCTTATTAACTACATGTGGAGAAACCCAAAATAAAAAAGATATTGGAAATAAATGATAATAAACAACGATCATTTGCTTAATTTATTTTTCCTATACCGACATTTAAAAATAAAACAATTTACAACAGCACATAATCACCATAGAGCAGCTCATGTCAGTTCTCAAAGTTCTCAACAGTTTGTTTTTGTGTAAACAGTTTGCACTTCATCAAGATTTGTTTGCCAAATCTAATTAACTTTCTAATTTATCGAGCAAGTTTTGATGAGTTTATTTGTTATTTTCACACATCGAACAGAACAACTATTTTTCTGTTTTATGTTTCTTTCTTTTTTCGAATAAAATAATTTTTATTCGAAAATTTCCCGTCTTACATAAAACGTAATTAGCTTATGAACGACAAAAAAAGGAAAATTCTCGATGCGGGGAAACCCCATTATGTGACGTCATTGCTATAAATGTACACGGTAAACACGCGTGCCAGTGAACGGAAGTCGTTATTTAAAGTAGGTGATAAACAATGACAATAAATTTATGGAGTTTACCGGATATTGAACATTGCCTTGGGGCAGAAACTTGTGAATTTCAAGTAGGATTAGCGTTGTTAGGCGTTTTAAGGTGGGAAAGTGCTATCATAATAAACGGAGTTCATGCGATGACCTATTCAAATAAAGATACTTTTTATCATTGAAATAGATAGAAATGGTTTTGTGTTTTAATATTCTACTATAATAAGCGGATTATTCAAATAAGCGCTATTCAATTAAGTGGATTCTACTGTATATAAATTGATTATTGTGAGTAATAAATTAATAAATAAAATTTAAAAATAAGAAAAGTTGTTTGATATTATCCCAAATGCATTATTTTAAACAGACAGAGAGGAATTTCCCAAAATTTTATTCAAAGTACTACTAATAGTCTACGACCTATCTACGATATATATGGGATATTATAACAGTATGCATTCTGTAGGTTTATATTTTTTCGAGTTGGGTATGTAAACAATATTGCGCGAGACCAAAGTTTTTAATAATATGCTGTCCTAACTTGCTTTTGTTGAGGTTTTCTGAGATTTTTTAAAAATTCTGTGAGGTGGTCGAATACTAATGCAGCTGGTCTAATTCCAGATATTACCCCTGTGCGCCTCACGAACTTCTAACAGGTTGGGGAAAGGTATCAAAAGTAGCTATAATTGCTACTTTCGGCTATAATAGCTACAAGTAGCAATATCAGAATGAATGAAAAGTACAAACATGTGATATTTCTCGATTTTGGTTCGAAACCGCAACCTATCCGAACTTGTGCAACTTGCTACGTACTAGTGCTTCACTTTGTTAACAACAACACTGACATCAAATGTTCAAAACAATGCGGTAATTACATAGAGAAATTGTAAACAAACCACCAAAACACTTTTTACCATGTAATATGTAATGAAAATGCCTTAATCTGACCACAACGTTCGTAAAATTCATCGACTTATCGGATCGCACGATCTCGGACTTTGATCGCACTATTAAAAAGCATTTTAAACGAAATTTTATTGTTTCTTCATTAATTATGTAGACTGTGGTACAGTGTGTCCTCAAAATTATTGTTGTATAAGTGAATTCTGTTGATGAACATCTTTAATGAGGTTCATAATTTGGTTGACACATTTGTTATCAAGAGTGAAGCTAGTTTCGGGGACTAAAGTCTTTATTCATTTGTAATTTATATTATGGATTTGGGGAAAGGTTGAGTGTTGTTGTTATAACACTACACATTGTTTTGTTGTCGTATGTAACCCTCAGATTTCTGGCTACCACCTGATTATTATGGAAGAAAATAATTTTATCGGAATGTTGTTCATTTTTATTATTATTTTTTTCATAAAATGACGCAAAATTCCCCTTCCTGCGCTTATGGGTACCTGTCCCCGAAAGTAGTCTAGGGCCTTGACTGTTTCACTGCGCATGTCTGTACTTTCAGCAGACAGCGACAGTAGTAAACCAATTTTGTCTGGCGGCTATAACCGCCAGAGAATCCTTAGCGAGTTTCAGTTATCTTTCCTTGAGGTTTAAATTAGGCGGTATTCCCCATGCTTACAAGTACATAACAACACCAGCTAGTGTTAGGTTTAAAAATACAATAAAATTGGAGTCATATTACAGATGCAAGTTTAACATTATCCCAACTGGGTTGCTGATAGCAATTTGATGCCACTTAACCTGGTCACTGACATATTGCAATACATATGTTTGGAATACCTACATTACTTCGATATGTTAAACCTTCGAGTTGCAAAAACGTGCACAATGTTTGCCATATCATGTCGTTCAGTGCACTGTTTACACCTTCCAGTTGCTGGTTTATAAAGTATTAGCTGTACTTCTTCTAATCTTTATCACAAATGATGCATATATACTCGAGCATGCTATATCCATGTCAAGGTTTAAGAATTATTGTGGTGACCAATAAGCCTAGTTGATGAGGATCGTGAGAGCGAATTTTTAAAATAGATACAGAGAGCAAGTGTGATGTCATCCAGCAGCCAATTGGAGGCCTCTAGATTTTGTTTTACAACAGTCGTTTATTTTCTGATAACGACGGAGAAAGAGTCTAGTCTAGTGCTCTGCTATTTATATTATGTGAACAGCTGTTTCATAGTGTACACGTGACACCAAATGATTATCATGCTATTTCCTGCGTAACAAGTACAACAAAATCAGAAACAAATTTTATATTATATTTATTAAAAGTTACATTTGATTTCACGCAGAGCATAAATATATAGATGACAAATCTTTATTACACACCCTATATACTAATTGACCTAATTACAAAGAAAATACATTTTCGTTTACAAACAATAGTTATTATAACAATCAAGTTAACCGGTGTCAAGGTACAAACAACTGCGAGTGGCTGGAGAGGAAATTGTTGCCAAAATACCCAAAATTTTCACAAAGATATTACATATCACTGGTTAAACTATATGTATGCATGTTTTTTATATAATTACCGCATTGTTTTCAACACTGCATGTCAATGTTATTGTCTTCAAAGTGAAGCACTAGTACGTAGCAAGTTGCACAAGTTCGGATAGGTTGCGGTTTCGAACCAAAATCGAGAAATATCACATGTTTGTACTTTTCATTCATTCTGATATTGCTACTTGTAGCTATTATAGCCGAAAGTAGCAATTATAGCTACTTTTGATACCTTTCCCCAACCTGTCTAATCTTAATCAAGCGTCTGCGTAACAGGTACTTGTTTAAATCCGGCGATACGAAAAAAGTTACTTTACCGATAAGTAAATGTCATTTATGTGGAACTACGTAAGAAATATGTACCGCGACTTTCAATTATTAACTGGTCGAATTCTCCCCCCGTTTCCCTAATGATTATACAAAGCTCATTTTTATTCACATTTCAAAATCAATAATTAAAAGGTTACAAATTGACCAAAGGAATTTTTTAACGGTTACGATATGACCAAGACAATGGTTACGAATCGACCAAAATTGTCGGTTACGAAATGGTAAGGTTACGAAATGACCATAATTCGAATATAAAATGGCAAGCATGAAGTCTCAAGTATTTGGACTAGGGGCTGAAATGTCTTGCTCACATTAGGAATGACTGACACTTTGTTTTGGAATAACTGAGCATATGCACTTAAAGTTGTTTACAAAAACATGAATAAATGAAGCAATGTGCTTTACATTTTCTACATTTTACCTTAAAATAACTGGATTTTTCACTGTCACACCGTTCTCCGCCATTGTTTATGGTGCGTTTGATTAGTACATGCAAGGTTTCCAGATTTTACTCGTTACCCTAAGACATAAAATTTAAGTAGACTCACTCACAGCAAATAAATATAGTGACTGTGGAAGCCAATCCCACGAAGTCTTTTAAGTACCAAGAGCAGCTGTAATCCAAAAATGTCCTGCGTATTTATATATAGGTTTTATTTTTTTTGTAACAGATACAGAGTTATGATACTACATGATAGAATTTCCAAAAATTATCCTGTTAATAATCCCTCTTATCGTCTCTAAAATATGTTTTATACATTGCAATAAGTTAATAGGATGTTTGTGCAATCTCGAAAATAAAAGTGAATTAAAGAGGGACATGAATACTCACTCAACATGGAAGCAAGACATTTCGACCCCATTACGTTTTGACCCCAAGAAATGGGATATTTAAACCCCAATCAATTTCGGCACAAAGCCAAAGACATTTCGACCCCGTGCAGAATGTTACAGTCTCAATATTTTTGCAATAATGTGGAATTTGCTCATCTGATTTCGTCAAACGTTACAAAATAAATGAAGTCATGTGGTCGAAATGTCTAGGGGTTTGAATTGTCTCGGAGTCAAAATGTCTTGGCTTAGACAGATTTGGAGTTCAAAAGTCTTGGGGTTCGAAGCGTCTGGCATTTCGACTCACAAGACATTTCGGCTCCAGACGTTAAGACCCCCATTCTTTGAGACATGTTGATCCCAGAATGTAACAATCCCCAATTTTTTGCCTATCTCATTTCGTCCAATGTATACTAAATTAAAAGTCATTTGGTCGAAATGCATATGCCTTTGGCTTAAAAAAGGTGAAATATGCATATCAGGAATCGCCATTATATTCAGAAAAAACAGCCTCCCCACACAGTCAAGAAGAAGAGAGAGGGAGAGAGCATAGTAAATAAAATGATCAGTTTCAAAAAGACACCACTAACAATTAACAAAAATGAGAACCCGAGGGGTTACCGCCTTGGAACGGTCAGTGGCAAATCTGATTTGCCACTGGGGGTTTAAACCAGGTTCTAAGGTACACCAACCTCACACTTGCTCCAACAGGTTATCATATCACAAAACAAGTACAAGTTGTCTTGGTGAAACAACTCCAACCCACATTGGCTCAACAATGTTGCATGCAAAAGCACCCAAACATAAGAAGCTAATATCATTGCAAAGCCAAAGGGCGGGTACTCAATGATCTTACCGAGACCAGAGCTCCTGGAGTAAAATCAGCAAGAACACGATGACATGGATAAAGGAAACAAATCGAACTCTTATGTTCTTTTAAGAAAAGATTTCCCCATAAACCTTCATAAACTCTTAAACCCCTGCCACCGTCGTGCAACCAAAGAGGTAAGTATAATGATCAACTGTAATAGGCCTGTATCTAGATCGCTGTAAAATATCATGTTGGTAACCTTTCTTTTTACATTTACAGATGGTTTTTACGAATAACCGGGAGTAATTAACATTGCCTTTTGTCTTCTTAAGTTTATAAATTAAATCTCCATAAAAAACTGGCTGTGAAATACCTTGTTGCAATAGTAATTTTAAACCGCACCTGTTTTTATGAATTAGCGCCCAACGGGGGACCGTGATAGTTAGCAGGGGTGGCCACAGCCTGTTATAGCAAATTTAAATACAAACAAATTCATTCCATAGAGTTACTTGTATTTAAATTTGCTATTACAGGCTAATGGCCACCCCTGCTGGCTATCACGGTCCCCCGTTTGGCGCCAAATGTCACAGGGTCAAGAATGTGCAACCAGACCGGGACTCGAATCCGGGACCCCTCGCTTACACTGCGCGTGCTCACCCGACTGAGCTATCCGGACCACTTACACATCTTCTCCCCAGATAGTGACAATATTCGTACCACGACACCTATCTCTTGTTTGGTAGAGGCGTACTAGTTCCGGAACAGCGGATGTATATTTTTGGCACCTTATTTGCGATACCGCGTTTAAAACAGGGTTATAGATCAGTAATTTTCTTACAATTAAGTTAACCCCCAATTTCCTGTGTGTTTTTGAATATATGAAATGTAGATCGTTACAGCAATATATGGTTGTCTAGAAATTAAGATGATAGTAATCATGTTAAATGCAAATTTAATATTGGGAATTAAGGTCTACGGGAATTTGATTTACTTTGGTTCAACCTCAAATAAATACAGACAGCAAGTATGGCGTCATAAATTCGATAGCCAATCAAATGCCTCTAGGTTTGGTTTACTACATTCATTTATTAATATAACGACTAAGAGTCTGTTAGACTCTTTCTCCGTCGTTATCAGAAAATAAACGACTGTACTAAACCTAGACTCTTTCTCCGTCGTTATCAGAAAATAAACGACTGTTGTAAACCAAAATCTAGAGGCCTCTGATTGGCTGCTGGACGACGTCACACTTGCTCTCTGTATCTATTTTAAAAACTCTCTCTCTCAAGCTGCTTATCAACAAGGCTTATTGCTCATCACAATAATTCATGATAAACCTTGACATGGATAAAGCATGATCGAGTAAATATGCACTATTTGTGATAAAGATTAGAAGAAGTACAGCTGATACTTTATAAACCAGCAACTGGAAGGTGTAAACAGCGCACTGTACAACATTATATGGCAAACATTGTGCAGAATTTGTGCAACTCGAAGGTTTAACATATCACAGTAAATTAAATGTAGGCATTCCAGACATATGTATGGCAATAAATCAGTGACCAGGTTAAGTGGCATCAAATTGCTATCAGCAACCCAGTTGGGATAATGGTAAACATACATCTGTAATATGACTCTAATTTCTTTGTACTTTTAAACCTAAAACTAGCTGGTGTTGTTATGTACTTGTAAACGTGGGGAATACCGCCTAATTTAAACCTCAAGGAAAGATAATTGAAACTCGCTAAGGATTCTCTGGCGGTTATTGCCGCCAGACAAAATTGGTTTACTACTGTCGTTGTCTGCTGAAAGTACAGACATGCGCAGTGAAACAGTCAATACTAAACCAAAAACTAGAGGCCTCTGATTGGCTGCTGGATAACGTCACGCCTGCTTTCTGTATCTATTTAAAAAACTGACTCCAGCTTCTTATCAACTAGGCCTATTGCTCATTACAATAATTCATCATAAAACTTGACATGAACAAAGAGTAAATATAAACCATTTGTGATAAAGAAAAGAAGAGATACAGCTTATACTTTATTAAACCAGCATCTAGACGGTGTAAACATCGCATTGAAAGGCAGGATATGGCAAACATTGTGCAGCATTTGTGCAACTAAAAGGGTTAACATTTAAACCTCCGACGCACTACGCCTGCAGTGGTTACAAGCGTCGTAACAATACAGATACAGATACATATCTCAGCATAGTATGCATTCCAACCATATAAATGGCAATAAATCGGTGACCGACATTGAAGTGGCATCAAATTGCTATCAGCAACCCCGTTGGGATAATGGTAAACATACATCTTGTAACATGACTCTGAGTTCGTTGTATTTTTAAATCTAACACTAACTGGTGTTGTTAATCTCCAGCAGCAGAATGAACTTTAATTGTAAGCGTGGGGATTACCGCCTATTTTAAACTTCAAGGAAAGATAACTGAAGTTCGCTAAGGATTCTCTGGCGACTATAATCGTCAGACAAAATTGGTTTACTACTGACTGCTTGTCTGATGAAGTACAGACATGCGCAGTGAAACAGTCAAAGAGTCTGTAGACCGCTGTTAACCGCCCCACTAAAGGTACCGGGATATAATATCAGATTAAGCGCACTCATCAAAACTTGTGACGTATTTCACATAACAAGACAAAATTAAGCAGCTGATATTACGCAAAAATAGAATTTTTTAACAAAGAAACAATTACAGCCACATAATTACTGGGTATAGGCAATGAGAAACATGACTGCTGTTCAGTCTTAGTCACAATACGAGTGAAAGTCAGGTATCCAGTGGAGATTTTTCATTTTTGAGATTGAAAAATATTCCAGCTGCTTGTAAAACTTTAGCCTGGATTCCAGGCGATGAAGTATTTTATTTTTATTAATTCCCCAACTGATTATCTGGAGCTCAGACATCTCTCTCAATGCAGTATGATAGAAAAATAGACTGGCTACAATAAAAGTATGTTATGATTTATAAAAAATAAATAAAAAGACAAAACTAATTATCAGACCAGTGGCTAGTCTAGTAAAACATAAACAACATACCACTGTGTTTTTTATGTAATTTTGATATGGTTGAGTTAGTCCCGCACTTGTACTATCACCCCATAGAGCTAGCATTTATGATATGATATGGTAAGAGTGTCAAACTTTTGTGGCCTATTTGACTTTTGGCCTATTTGACTTGATACCAAATTTGCTCATAAAACAGTTTTCTACCACTGATTACAATAGCTGGTATATTTTGTGCCTTAAGACTTAGAAATTAAACAATTTTTTTCATGGATCAAAGCAATCTTTACTTCATATTTAAAATGCAAAATAAACAACACAATCATTATCTTTTTTCTTTTATTTCCTTAACCCTTTCCTTGATATATACACATTTTTTACGCATGTCTACATCAACATCGTACATTGTCTCAGTCACACTTGACTATGACACGACAGCTGGTTACAGGTCATAGAATAAGAAATTTATAGTAGTGAAGTAAATAGGAAAGTAAGAAGAGATTGATAGTTAAAAGTTGGAGTTAAGTTGATAGATTTGACCAGCTACGTTTTCGCCCACTCAACTCAAACCTCTCCGGTTACGGTGGCCGCGGCCGGCACAGCTCTGAGAATCACTAGGAGGTACTTGTAGCTGGGCCCTGGCTGCAGTTCTAGAAGTAAAGTTTTGACAGTCCCTGCTTGAAGGATACCAAGTCAGGGGCTTCTGCTACGGTTGCTGGTAATTTATTCCATATAGAGATGGTACGTGGAAGAAGGAGTTCCTGTGATACGCTGTAGATGTAGTTGGTTGGCATAACATGTGCGACCAGTGTAGATCCAGATCAGCCAGCACATCTGTGCCGTCTGATCAGGATCTGCACTGGTCGCATTTTGGTCAGTAATAACCTAATGAATCAAAAAGCTAACAGTTTAGATCCTGATCTGGATCTAAACTGTTCGCCCTATCCGTGCCGGCTGATCTGGATCTAAACTGTTCGCCCTAGCAATAAAGGTGTATCTATACAGGAAAGGGTTAAAATATTTGATTGCCAGGCACCATTTCACTTTTTGTAGCCAAGTCAGACCCAGAATCTAAATTACTGTCAGAAGAAAAGTGATATTCAGCTTTCTGTTTTTGGGTTTTGCACTCAAAAATGTTTTCGAAAAAGTCATCACAAAAGTCATGCATTTTCGAAAGTCCCTTTCATTTTTTTTATTTGAGGGGAATTTTTTTCTGAGATAGGGGAAAACACATACTAATTTGAGAGGGGAATGGTACGCATATTCTGCCCCAAAATTTGGGCCAATTAAGTGCCCTGATGTCTTACCATGCACACAATTGTTTATGGAAAGTACAAATTTTCAAGTTGTGGGTTGCCTCTTTGGCTAAGTGGTTAAGGTCATTGGTCAACAACCACACGCCCCTCACAGCTATGGGTTTGAATCCTATCGGAGTCATAATCTATCATGTGACGTGACTGTCCAGCTACTTACTGAAGGTCGGTGGTTCTACCCAGGTTCACGTCCGTGCCTGAAACAATGCCAGGAGAGACACCTGGGGTCTTCCTCCACCAGTAAATAGCTGGAATGTCTAGGTCCCCACCAGGGGTTTGACATTACAGGCAGATAGATAGATAGAAAACACTGGAAATTGTTGTGGATTGAATATAGTCACTAGTTAGTAAATAAAAAAAATGAGTATTCTTAACGTGATTATTTTAATTCATGATGAATCATGATCCATTGTTGCACTTCTCCATATCACATTAATCATTACCGATATATTATTTTTGAACAATAAGCAAACAGAGTAGATCCAGATCATACACCAAGGATATAACAGTTGGTTTGGATCCAGGGCCTTCCCCAGAAAATTTTTAAGGCATCCTGGCATCCTACGCGTGACTTGCAAATTCGCACAAAATGTTTTAACATTGTTAATGTGGTGCATCTTAAAATATATTAATATATATTTAGCACAAAGCAACAAAGTTTATAAGTTTTTTGAAATATGACAATGCATCACATTTTTTCAAAGCACATTTTCACAGAACTACCACAGACTTACTATTGTATTGTACTTAATACAAAACAGCTGTTGCTTAATTTCTTAATGGACATCAGTCTAAAAAAGCATGCCAAAATTGTCCCTTGTTGCAACATTATTAACACCAGATACACAGCCCTTGATTGCAGACCTCCTGTTTTTGTAATTATGCCTCAATTCAACACATGTTGAAGTCAAAGTGTTCAATATTATCGCCATTTATTTATATAGACAGCATTTAAAGATGTTCAGTTATTTGCATTATTAATTACTCTAATATCGTTTTCATTTTTTGGTTATAATTTTAGCACCTGTTAATTATAGTGACAAGATTATCAATTACCACTTACATGCTCACAACTATTCACAGTTAAACAGGTCATCAAAAAACAACCTACCGACTTTTGGGCAATGATAACTGCCTAGATAATGTGTTCTTAATTGGTTGATTTACGACCGTCTTCTCTGTATACGACTTCTGGTACACAGCAGACGCTAATTAAGTATTGTAGCAAGTGATCTTTTACAGTAGACCCTTAACTTTATCAGAGAAAGGCTTGAAATTGGCGAAAGAGTTTCGTAATTTGACATGTTTATTGACCTTCTGTATTGAATTTTCAGGCATCCCAGCCTGGATTTATGGCATACCAGCAGATTATAAGCATCCCGCAAATGACAGTTTAGAAATTAAAGCATCCCGGCCCTGGTATGCCATAATTGCCTGGGGAAAGCCCTGGGATCTACACTGTTTGGCCATTGGATTATAGCATATCCCATTGAGTAAAGGGTTTAACTGGTGATTTTTTTTCAGAACCTATATTGATATCAGTAGTCATCAACGCGGCATGAAGTTGGAAACAAAGGGGGGTGACTCATGTTTAACCAAAGCACAAATCTGGCTGATGGTAGACTACCAGTGTTTGTGTTCCCATCAACACTGACTTTCTACTCTGATGACCAGTCAACACATAAACAAGTACTCACACTCTACAATCCGTATGACTTTCCTCTAAGGTTTAAAGGTATGTATTGAGTTTTCTCTTTTGGTTTGAAGGTAGGTACTGGTACATGTTAAGTGTTCTCCAATCTGATATGGTTAAAAGGTATGCAATGTATTGAATATTCCGTCCTGGTTTAAAGTTCTGTTGCAACAATATTTGCAATTAACTTTGCTCAAAGTTCTTTGTACGATACCGATGGGGGGGTTTAACACATTATAACCCGTGGCCAGTGCAGCATCATACCTAACCTATCCTACCCAAAATTAAATTACATAAAACAGATTGACTCCATTGAGTTCCCTTAACAATTAAAAGAACCATAGAGTAAACATTTAAAAATAAAACCAATAAAAAAAACATTCATGTTCTTCCTGGGGTTCTCTTCTGAATTTACAGTGTTCTTCTTAAAGGTTTGTAATTATGCTATCACTGTTCTAGAGCTCCAAGTTTAAGACTATGTGTTTTTATCCAGATAATTGAAATTTTTTTATACTTGTGTGCTAGATTGTTAAAGCTACTACCAGTACCGTTTTATCTTTTCCTTTAAAGTTGCTTTTATAATAACAGAAAAAACTCTCATTAAGACAACCCTGAAATTAAGACCACCTCGATAATGAGACCACTATTCAGATGTCCAATGTTGCAGTTTTGCACTTCTTTTCCCCAGAATTAAGACCACCCCACAATTAAGACCACTTTTCCCAGTCCCAAAGGTGGCCTTAATAGCTAGGTTTCACTGTATGTTCCTTAGGTTGCCAAAATGATTTGTCTTGTTATTAGGTTGAAAGGTTTGTATTCATATTTAGGTAAATTGCAGCTTTCTAGTGTTTTTTATTGTTTTTATTATAAAATATACAATTTTTCCTTAATTTTAAATCATGTTCATATGACCCAGAGAGCTTTGAAACACACCCCACATAGTTGTTATGATTTCCTTGAAATTGTTTAAGTTAGAATTTCACTGATGCAGCTTTCCAATTCAGAGAATAGTTCAGATTGAAACTTAGGAGAAATAGTCTTGCAGATGTCCTCAACTTCTTCCTCTGTTGAGCAGTGGGAGTTTTTCCCTATATATTGCAGAAAAAGAGTAAAAAAATGAGAAAACATTCCTCTCATTGGAGTCTCCTTTACTGGGCCCCAGTCAAGGAGACACAGAGTATAAAAGAACCATTTTATCGACAACCAGTTAATAATAATATCCCTCAGTGGGTAGAAGGGACACTGCCTTAATGCCTTAATGAAAAAACGTCTTACTGTCACTCAGGCATTTCCCTGACTGTAGGATCCAATGGTCTAACCCTGGACTGGTTTTAGTCTTCAGGCCTTACAAATGGTTGGATTTATTTATTCTCATGATTGTGCTTTTATCACATTTTCTTGTAATTTTCAGTCAAGTATGTTTACTCTACACCATATACACATTTTATTGCAAGTGAGAAAATTGTAGATCCAGATCAGCCAGCACATCCATGCCATGTTTAAGGATTCGTTGTCAGAAATAAACTAATGAATCTAAATTAACAGGGAAGAACCTGACTGGACAGCGCAGAGGTGCTGGTTAGTCTGAATCTACATGACATTATATGCTGTTCACATATGCGATAAATCTCATTTGATCCTTTCCTTCATATATATGCATTTTTACGCATTTGCGGCCAGTGTAGATCCAGATCAGCCGGCACATCTCTGCCGTCTGATCAATCATCAAGATCTGCACTGGTTGCATTTTGTTCAGAAATAACCTAATGAATCAAAAATCGAACAGTTTAGATCCTGATCAGACAGCACGAATGTGCCGGCTGATCTAGATCTAAACTGTTTGCCCATGCAATAAAGGAGTATCTATGGAGGTGAGGAATATGGAGTAGAGGGTTAATGACAAAAGTTATTTTGTATAAATATTGCTCCAAATGAAAATTACAATTAATGCAACAAACAAATGTAACTTAATTGTTGTTTACAGTGTTGTGCACAGTGCCAAGAAAGTACACGGTTGTTGATGCTGAAGGAACTGTGAGGCCTAGATGTTGTGTCGATGTGTAAGTAATCCATGTGTTTCCCATAATTGTAATTTTTTTGCTTTCGGAAAGCAGAAAAGAAAATACAGTAAAACCCCTCATTAAGACCAGCCCAAAATTAAGACCACCTCGCTAATAAGACCACTACTCTGATGTCTATTTTACAGTTTTTCACTTTTTTCTACACCTATATAATGACCACCACACTATTAAAACCACTTTTCCCAGTCCCAATAGTGGTCTTAACAGTGGGGTTTCACTGTATACACTTTTGCTATATTAACCACTAAAGATGCAGATCTAAGTTTGTGCATAAATCCTGAATGTGCTCAGTCTAATAGTAATAATGGTACATGTATTTGCTTTCTTTATAGTCAGTCAACTTCTGTTATACTTTGCTCACAGACCTGCATTTCTTTGAAACTGAACAAATCTGTTAACCCTTTTTATATGCCCGTTTGAAAACCGGGACGTATAATGGGAACACCTGCGGCGGGCGGGCAGGCGGATGGCGTCCACAGGGTTTCCGCTGTCTAAGTCAAAGAGTTTTCATCCGGTCTTTATCAAACTTGGTGAATATGTTGGTGGGCATAATATCTCGACCAAGTTCTATAACCATCCCCCCAGGCACTCCTGAATTATGGCCCTTGAATTGTCCAAAATTACTGTTTCCGCTCTCTAAGTCAACGAGTTTTCATCCAGTCTTTATCAAACTTGGTGAATATGTTGGTGGGCATAATATCTCGACCAAGGACTATAACTAGCCAAATCCCCCCATGCACTCCTGAATTATGGCCCTTGAATTGTCCAAAATTACTGTTTCCGCTCTCTAAGTCAAAGAGTTTTCATCCGGTCTTTATCAAACTTGGTGAATATGTTGGTGGGCATAATATCTCGACCAAGTTCTATAACCAGCCAAATCCCCCCAGGCACTCCTGAATTATGGCCCTTGAATTGTCCAAAATTTGGGTTTCCGCTCTCTAAGTCAAAGAGTTTTTGTCCTGTCTTTATCAAACTTGGTGAATATGTTGGTGGGCATAATATCTGGACCAAGTTCTATAACCAGCCAAATCCCCCCATGCACTCCTGAATTATGGCCCTTGAATTGTCCAAAATAAGGGTTTCCGCTCTCTAAGTCAAAGAGTTTTCATCCGGTCTTTATCAAACTTGGTGAATATGTTGGTTGGCTTAATATCTCGACCAAGTTCTATATCCAGCCAAATCCCCCCAGGCACTCCTGAATTATGGCCCTTGAATTGTCCAAAATTTGGGTTTCCGCTTTCTAAGTCAAAGAGTTTTCATCCGGTCTTTATCAAACTTGGTGAATATGTTGGTGGGCATAATATCTAGACCAAGTTCTATAACCTGCCAAATCCCCCCAGGCTCTCCTGAATTATGGCCCGTCAAGGCTTGAATTGTCCAAAAACTGAATTAGCGGTATCTGCTCTCCAAGTCGAATAATTTTCATTGGATCGTTACGCAACTTTGATGATCAGCATTTTGACGGGCGTATTTTGTGTCAGTTTGGCACTCTTGTTTATCATAGATACCCCTTTATTGCATGAACGAACAGTTTACATCCGAGCCATCTGATCAGAATCTAAACTGTTTGCTTTTTGATTCATTAGGTTATTTCTGACCAAAATGCGACCAGTGCAGATCCTGATTAGACGGCAACAATGTGCTGGCTGATCTGTATCTACACTGGTCGCACATGCGTAAAAAATGCATATATATGGAGGAAAGGATTAAATTTAACCCATTACTTCATAGGATATGAATGTTATCCTATGGAGAGCAGTTTAGATAAAAATCAGCTGGCACATCTTTGCCGTCGTACCAGGAAATGCACTGTTTGCTTTAAAATTCAATGTGTCATTTCTGGCCAAGAGACAACTACCTTTAGTGTAGATTCAGATAAGATGGCACATAATATGAGTTAGCTGATTTTGATCTGCACTAGCCACACATGAGATAAAGCCCGTTTGCATGGAGTAAATATCTAATAACAGTGGTTTGCAGAAGTCTGTTGACATAGAGATCAGTGTAAAATCAGCCGCTTTGAAGGCGGTTCTGTCTTTACATTAGCTGCAAAAAGAATATTGGTTATCCTTAGCAATTAATAAAGAATTTTTAATATAATTGCCTTGTGAAAGGAAAGCAGGTATGTTAAAGTATTTTAACTGTTTGTTTTTTTCTGTGTTGTTAGATAGGGGAGTGATAAAAATATGTTCATGATATTCATGATATCATATTTTATGTATTTCAGGGTTGTGCGACATATAGATATATGCATAAATAATGAAGGGGTCAGTGATAAATTTAGAATACAGGTGTCAGAGCATGGACAGAGAAAAATTTTGGGTAACTGATTAGTTTTGTTATTGACTGTGATGTGGCAATGTCAGACATTTTTATCAGAGTTTGTACACTTCGCATGGTTTGTTTTCCCAACAAATACATTAAGAGTCATTAAATTTGATTAAAAAAAGTTTTTACATTTGTGTTCCAGCTACACTTGTATTATGTTACTTTGTGGGAAATGGTGAAACAGTTATAAACCTAGAATATGGATTATTTTAGAACTATAATTTTGATTGAGAATTTTTGCATATTTTAATATACTGGAATAATATTATTGACTTTACACCTTTTTTTTTACAAGAAAACAAGGGTGAATTAGTTAATGGGTGGGTTGTTGGGGAGGGGGGTGGGGGTGCTCTGGTCAAGCGCCAGTGTCACTTACTAGGAGTTTTCACTCCGAATAATGCTAACTGTGATCTGTCATGGAGTTACCAGTACTGTTAAAGATGACATAAAAATATGAATTATGGAAATTATAAAACATATGCGTAAATTGTATCTTACATTTTGTTTTACGCAAGAAGGATATAAATGTGATATTATTACCCACAAAAGGCCGGGAACCAAATCAATGTTAACTTATACTTTGTTTTAGGCAAGAAGGATATAAATGCGATATTATTACCTGCAAAAGGCCGAGAACCAACACCTAGTAAAGAGGACAAGTTTCACTCTCTGACACACACCATCCATGGTCAGGAACAAGAGGGGCAAGCTCACACTAGCTCCAAGGGTAGATATGTGATTTTAATGTTATCCATAATATTCCATAAATACCACTCTTATCACGCGGGCAACCATAATTGTAGATCCAGATCACAGGGGTTTTACTAGCTGCTGAATTTCAGGGGTCATTTTTCCATTTTTAAGGGATTGTCTTGATTGTAAGCCAAAAATACCCCTAATTCAAAGAAAAAAAAAGACCCTTCATTTTCAATCCTAGGTTTAAAAAAAGGTTTTTTAGAAATTTCAAAGGTAGAAGGGCCATCTCCCGAGTCAAATGGAACCCCTGAGCTGGCGCATCTCTGCCATCTGAAACGAATCTAAAATGTTTGATTCTTTTTCAGTAAAATGTAAAAGCGGCATAACAACTAAGCTAAATAAACAGAAAATCAAGTTTACTTTCAACAATAGAAACAAATACATGCACACAGTATGGCATAGTTAATGAAACTGTCAAAATATATCAACACAAAATTTTGATTTCAACTCAGGTTAATACACAAAAAAATTACTGGTAAACTCCAAACACGCTTATCAATGTTTCAGGAACTTTTCCGTTAAAACAAATTTATAAAAAAAAATGGTAGTTCCACTGCTAACTACCATAAAATGACAATTTGTCATAAAAATTCAAGAGTGGTATTTTTAATTTATTAAGAAGCTATAATTTATAAACAACATTTATTTATCAGTGATGTTCTAAATTTGACTGCTTTTTATAGGCTCCAGAGGGCGCCCTGTTGGAGGTCCCAGTTTTGTTGTGATATTGGCAGGCCTTGTGTGTATTATTGCCTTAATGCTTCCACAACACGGAGACAGCGGGTCAAGGCTGCCCGAGTATCTTCATCTATCAGTCAACCAAAAACTTATAGCAGCCTATGTTTTAGGTAAGTTCACAGCATTCACGGTGTTGCGGAGAACAGTGGTTGCAGAGACCTATAAGTGTCTTAACCAGAAATGATTTCTTCTGAAGAAAACCCTATTACCAAACGTTTCATTTTATTTCTTGTTCAGGAGTAGTCACTTCCACATTTATACTGAGTCAAGTGTCTCTTTAACCCTTTCCTCAATAGACACACCTTTATTGCGTGGGCGAACAGTTTAGATCCAGATCAGCTGGCACATCTGTGCCGTCTGATCTGGATCGAAACTGTTTGCTTTTTGATTCATTGGGTCATTTCTGACCAAAATGCAACCAGTGCAGATCCTGATCAGACGGCATGGATGTACCGGCTGATCTGGATATACACTAGTCGCACATGCGTAAACATGCGTATTTATGGAAGAAAGGGTTAACTGTTGTTATCAATTATCATTATGCCTTTTGAAGGCTGCTAACATATACATATATATGTGTAAATATTGAGTTGCTCGCAACCCAGGTGGCATAGACAGTAATATGCATATCAAATACTGCTAAAAAGACATGATAGTTAAGCCATTCTGTCTTTGTTCATGATTCTGCTGTGTTTTCCCTAATGCACTATATTTGCAATGAAACGTAACTAAATATTGAGAGTTATTGAACTTAGGGTAATTATGGTATTTGTTCATTGTATATTTTTATTAAAATGTGGGCAATTTTTTATTTCAGGTTTGGTCACCATGTTAATTCTCCACATATGACAGTTTTTATTTAGTGCAGGCACAAATCAATCTCTGAAGAGATATCATATTTATTCATGAATGTAGTGTCCAGGAAATAAATGGATATTGCAAACTCTGTGAATGTGTTAGATTGCCAGTGTTGTGTTATTTGCTTCCTAAGAAATAACCTCTTTAAAACCATTACTCCATTTTTACTTGTACACCTTTTACCACATGGGCAAACAGTGTAGATCCACAGTGTAGATCCAGATCAGCCAGCTCATCTGTGCCTTCAGATCAGGATCTTTTGCTTTTAGATCCATGTGGTTATTTTTGATCTGGAAGCAAACAGTGCAGATCCTGATCAGAAAGCAAGGATGTGCGGGCTGATCTGGATCAACACTGTTTGCCCATGCGATAAAAAGCATACTGGAGTAAATTAGAAATGTTTTGAAAAAATAGTTATGAACCCTATTTTGCAGGAATGTATGAATTATGTTGTGTTCACAATTATTGGGTTTTAATGTATTGTATTTATTATTTTATAAATTATGAAAATTTCTGTGAATTTTACCTGTTTTTTATTTTATTTTGTTGTATTTGCAACCTTGTAAAATAAATATGCTTTTAATATCAATTATGAATTGTGTATTCTGTCATTCTTTATATAATAATAGTGATCATCCTAACCGAAAATTGGAACAGTAAAATTTGCTAAATAAAATTGATAAAAAGTCTGAACAAGATTATATGAATGGAAATATTGATAAGTTGATTATCTTTATGAAACATACACATCTACCTTTCAAAGCTTGACACTTTGACAAAACTAGCTGCTGTGACAGTGATGTTGTTGGTATAACATGGATCCATCACAAACAGCTACTCCATCATGAATTACGCACATAGCTTGTTATAGCTATTAATTGTAACACGAATATCCCAGAGACATTTAGTGTAACATGAATATTACAAAATAGGTAGCTAGTACACTAATGTAACACACAGCAAGTTAATAGTGTATTAATTATATATTTGTGTGATATATTTATTTGTTTAAATAAAATCTTCCTTCAATAGTAACATACTTAATATACAACCAGCAAGTGTAACATGAATGTACCCACTGAGTCCTTTAGTGTATGCCAGAATAACAAAATTATCCAATATGGAAAACAAGTGTAACATTAATATCTAACACAGCCAACAATTGTAACATGATTATAGCCACTTTGTGTTTCAAATGCCATAGTTATCCAACAGGGATAACAAAATTAATGTAAAATGAATATCCCAAATAGCCAGGTCGTGTAACATAAATGGCCACCGCAAGCCTAAGCTAACACAAATGCCCCACACAAGCAGCGACTTTAACATAAATGTGCTTTAAAGCCAGCTAGTTCAAGACAGATTAACCAAGGTAAGCTGGTATGACAAAAAGAAAACTCTAGTGCTGCTGTTTGTGAATTCCCCCAAACCCAAATATGCTAGAGTATAAGAATGAGAACTCAAAGCTAACTGGGTTCGCACAAATCCAGTAGGTGTGAGGTAGATTTAATATGTAGCAGACTGGTTAACATGAATGTCGCACAATGCCAGTTGGTGTTTGGATTCCCCAAATCAATCTTGTTTCAAGGTGTAGGTGGTGCCATGTGAAGCATTGCCAGGTTGACGTAAATGGTATTAAATGAAAACACATCAAGTCTTTTTTACTTGATTTTTTTTTAATTTACAACGTTTACTGTAGATTCAAGATGGTATATAGTCTCTTGATCTTGATTGTCTATATGCACCAGGGATTGTATCTCAGTTTTATTACGTTCGGGGCGGGGTGGGCGGGAAAGTAAAAAAGAAGGTTGATTATCTGTTATCTATAGGTATCAATTAAGCGCTTAACTAGAGGATATATTGCAGAACTTGAGACAGGTTCTCGAATCCGCCGACAGCAAAATAGTTCCTTATTAGCGGAGTCAGCAGAGAAGAAAGTGCGCATAGTCTTGGCATAGCCGTGTAAAGAAAAGCATGGTGGGGTATAATAGCAAATAGAGTTGTTTAACAGTTGTAAAACAAAAAACAACTTCGGATTATAACAAAAAGTTTTAAATCATAAAATATACAATATATTACAAAAATACAAGGGCGAATTAGAAAGGGTTGGCAGAGGGTAGGGCGGCTTGTCAAGCGCCAGTGGGATAATTGGGTAATGAGAAGGTTACGATACACATCATTATTATTAACATGACATTACTATGTACAGACATAACATTAAGATGTATAGACCTAACGTAATGATGTAATCATGTAAAGTAACAGTAAAGACATATAGTAAGAATGATAAGACATCACGTAATAATCTATGTTCATAACGTAACGATGCAATATCATAACGCAATGTTGAACAGACTTCACGTTATATTGTGAAAACGAAAAATAATGCACTGGCATTAACCTCATAATGCATTTACCTAACGAAATGACAATTGCATTTACTTAACAAAATGATGGACACACTTAGACCCATGCAATTCATGACAATATGCCAGTTTATAACGTAAAAGTTGGTGAATGTCATTCACGTGTGTAAACATAACGTAATTATAAGTTTCACAATGTTCTTATGACCATTATCACGAGGCAGCAGTGGCGTTCCATACATTAAGGCGAAAAAGTTCATTATAATGGAAGTTCATACTGCTGCGATGATACATATACATGTTCATTACACCAGTTCAATGTTGAACAGCTGCAGCTTTCTCTGTCCAGCAGCTTTATTGGAGACAGCAAGTCGCGTGTTATCCTTGGATACACAAACACTACGTGGATTGTTCATGTCTAGCGCACGTGAGGACAATATCTGTCCTGTATGAGATATCTGCACTATAGAGTGTGTTCCCTCACTGCAGACAAAGATACAGTCAGCAGGACCGACCGTCACACCACGTGGTTCGTTGATGATCGTCTCGTCCTTGACATCGACTCTCGTGTTAGTGCCTTTGTCATAGATGTAGACTGTGTGCGCGCATCTGTCCGAGAGTACTACCTTATTACGGTTCTTAATGTAAGTACAGTCACTGGTACCGTAAGGGTATATCTTTGTGGGGAATTGTATTCCTACCTCTTCCTCTTTTCCCATCATTGATACAACACTTACAGGCCGAGGGTCATAATTACATCCTACAAGCATACTGTCATTGTCTATCACACTTATAGACTGGAATTTTTTCTTCACATTGCATTCACGAAAAACATTTATTTCATTTTGTTTAGTGATTTTGAGAAAGAATAATTTATATCCATCCGTAGTTGTTATTGCCACTATATCGTCCGAGACAACTGCTAGTCCTTGTGGAAAATTAGGCATCGCGAATGAGTTTAAACTTTCCAGATTCTGATTAAACACAACACACCTCTTGTTTTTGTTGTCTACAGTCACTAACCTTCCATCCGTCAGAAAATCAAGGCCTAATAACAAAGGTTCCTTTACATTACTCTCACCTTGCTTCAGATCAATGGAGGTAAGAAGCTTCAGATTGACTTTCTGTTCATTCTGTGTACACACGGTACCACCAGAAGAGAGTTCATGAGCTTGGATAAAGTTCATTGTTAGCTTCCCCGGCATGTGATGGTTAGTCTGACGAAGGTTCAAAGAATCGTCAAAGTCAAATTTTAATACGATGTCTCTTAACTCGGCATACACTTTCTCTGTTTGTGTTTTTAGTTCATTTTCATTTTCTTTGAAGTGACATGCCACAATAAGTTGCTGGGCGGGACTTCCTAGTGCAGAAACAGTTTGTATCTCAGAAACGGTGTGTTTCAAATCAGCGATACAGCTGTCACAGATGGCATTTTTTGTATTTAACTCGTCAAACGCTTGCTTTTGGAATATGGCAATGTCCTTGAAAATGGTTTGCTTTAAATTCTCGAACATTTCATTCACCTTGTCTTGCATTGTTTGTATTTTATTAGTTATTTTGGATGCATCCATATTAAATCTTTCTTTCGTTATTTTCAAATGATGCATGATCTTATTAACTTTGTCCTCAATTTCTAGAAATTCTCGCTCAATGTTTGACAAATCAAGATTTTCCAGCTTCTGTGTCTTTTCAATCTCGACAACATGGTGGCATTTCCGGTGACTGACGATGGCACATTTCCCACAGCAAGGCTCGTAATCATCCTCACAGAAAAACTCCAACAGCTTGTGATGTTCCTTACATTGATCCAAACCTTTCATGTCGTACATCGAGGCCACATTCCTAGCTTCATTTATATTCACCAGTTTATGTTTCGCCGTAACTGGGAAGAGTTTATGTATTTTCTCACATTCTTGACATTGGTATTCTCCACAATCCTCACAATACTTATAAGCCACACTTGTTTTATCATTTCTTAAACATGGCTGACATTGTTTTATTCCGATACGTCCGGGAACTTCGTCGATGTCAGCCATTTTAAACCGCAAACTACGATCAATATACAAAGAATGAGGAAGTATAAATACGGATGGTACGGAAGCCCATTAGAGCCATTTTGAGTTAGAAGTTAGAAGGCAACAATTCTAACTTAGATGTTAGATCTTAGAACTTAGAACTTAGAATGTAGAAATCTGTTAAAAGCTGGGGACGCCATTGTTTTCAAGAATATTAACAGCGGCAGGTAGACATGAAAATCGACAACAAGAGGTTAGTTATAATTCATTATTGATATTTTCATAAGAATTCTATCCAAGCGATAGTGTGTAATAATTGATACGATCGGTTTTCTATGGAGTATTATAATTTTATTATTTTTCCTTTTGCTGTATTTTCTCTTTTCTTTCTTTTCCGGACGACAATAATGGTCACTAAATGGGCATGACGTTTGGAATTAGACTGCTTGTTATTACGCCAGTAACTAGTGTTGTGATCACGGATTTAGCTGTCATTCTCAGAGAGACGCATTTAATAAGACTAGAACTTAAGCATTACTTCTTCTATAGCTTATCATATAATGATATTAATTTGTTAATATATCTTGTGCGTGAAAGTAAACTAAGCTTGCGTCAACTTAAGCGTATACTGAAAGCTAACAATCTTGCCCGACGCAAAACACGTTCACCTGAGTTGTAGAAATCTAGGGGAGTGTGTAGGTTATTGTTCGAGGCAAAAGTTAGTGACTTACTACCGACTTGTGGTGTCTGTAATGAAATCAATCTCAAAGGAACTAGTGTACACAAAGCACACCGATTATCACGCCGAAGATATGTCTCGATTGTCATATATAACAGCAACAACACACCCGCAGTAATAGCGTCATAATACCTAGCCACAATAAACAAATTTGGCATTGCCCCAAGGCTTTATCGTTGCGATAGAGGAACTGAAAATTCGACGCTAGCACTACCTCAACCATTTTTACCCGATTTAATGTACTGTTTACTTGATGGTGGACATAACTATGGTCATCATGTTGATCAAGAGGACATACGGATATCCAAGAAAATTTATGGATCACATGAACGGTTTATTCTAACGAAACCGAGGATCGCGTTCGAGTGCTGTTGTTGGATAACAGAAGGCCTTTGACAGCCGACGAATCGTTAACATTGTACATTGAAATTTTACCGATGACTGAGGTGATGTTGAGATAATTGATTTTACAGTGACTTACAATGAAGCAGAGGTTTCGTAAATCGTATCAAATAAATTGTAGTACTACAGTGTACAAAATTCGTGAGATTACTGACCATTCAACCTGTCTGTCATAGTCGAAAATAATATCTATTTTGTGCAAATTGTACTTATTGTCAGAAAACTTATGGTCATCATAATATAAGTATTTTAAAAGAAAATGTTTTGTCTTATATAGTATTGAAATACCATTTGCTACAATTTCCAAAGAAGAGGCATAACTCTGCAAAAATGTTTGATGGTGTGACCTGCTCTCCAAATTGGGGTCATCTGTACACATATTATAATGTATCGCATAACTAAAGGAATCTTGACCATACATGCGATAAATATGTTATAACTAAGGTTTTAGAATAAAGTTGTTAGAACTTATACATGAGAATTTAGTTCTTAGAACTTAGACATTAGAACTTAGTTCTTAGAACTTAGACATAAGAACTTGGACATAAGAACTTAGACATTAGAACTTAGTTCTTAGAACTTAGTTCTTAGAACTTAGACATTAGAACTTAGTTCTTAGAACTTAGACATAAGAACTTGGACATAAGAACTTAGACATTAGAACTTAGTTCTTAGAACTTAGTTCTTAGAACTTAGACATTAGAACTTAGACATGAGAACTTAGACATTAGAACTTAGTTCTTAGAACTTAGACATTAGAACGTAAATATAAGAACTTAGACATTAGAACTTAACCAGAAATTTTAATGGCTTGCCACACTCCTCCCAATCCTATTCATCAATAAAAAGAAAATTATCAAAATCTCAATAATGGCAAAATGCCGTTCAAAGAAACTTTGCATTTGAATGTTACTAATGTATCTTTATTTTCTAATTCACTGCGTTCAAACGAAAATAAATTATTTATCCCATATTCAAGTAATTCATAGGTAGAAAAAGAAATAAAAACACCAAGTACAATAGGAATGGTCGTACTGCATTGCTATATACTAGGAATGGTCGTACTGCATTGCTATATACTATATTTCAACGACAACATTTCATTAACGTCTATTAGCCCATCTTTCCTGCATCCTCGTCTTGGTTCGTGTCAAGCCGCACAACCGGAATCCTCGAGCCTGCTGCAATGAATGTCTATTATCATACAGAACCTACTTGAATAGAAAAATAACATCATCTTACACATATGCAAAAGAAAAACAGCCAGTATTGTTTGCTAATACTCTGCGCCCAAAGTTAAAATAATGAAACAGAAAACGCCAAAATTTAACTTAACGTCTTTGTATAGATTCCTATCATCTTATTCAACTTTTTACATTCGACTTAACTCGCTTACATTAAGAACAATTAAAGTCAGACAATCCAGCGCCAAGTGGCACTCACTTTCAAGCCAGTCGGCTAGTCTTCCACAAAAACAACTTCATTCCATCACAGCGCCAATCGGCACTACAGCGCCAATCGGCACTTCAATTTTACGCCACGTGGCGAGGTTCGTTCCCAGGAGGGGCAATATCTGATAATCAAACTAAACACTACCAATGCAGCACCAAACGGCACTCACTTTCAAGCCAGTCGGCTAGTCTTTCACAAAACAATTCCATTCCAACACAGCGCCAATCGGCACTACAGCGCCAATCGGCACTTCAATTTTACGCCACGTGGCGAGGTTCGTTCCCAGGAGGGGCAATATCTGATAATCAAACTTAACACCACCAATGCAGCGCCAAATGGCATTCACTTTCAAGCCAATCGGCTAGTCTTTCACAAAACAATACAATTCCAACACAGCGCCAATCGGCACTACAGCGCCACTCGGCGCTTCAATTTTACGCCACGTGGCGAGGTTCGCTCCCAGGAGGGGCAATATCATCTGATAATCAAACTGAACACAACCAAAGCTTCACCAAATGACATTCACTTTCAAGCCAATCGGCGAGTCTTCAAAAAATATTCCATAACACAGCGCCAATCGGCACTACAGCGCCAATCGGCACTTCAATTTCACGCCACATGGCGAGTTATCACTCAAATCGTTAACCTGATAATCGAGTTAAATACAACCAATGCCGCGCCAAGTGGCACTCACTTTCATGCCAATCGGCTAGTCTTCAAAACGCAATTCCATTTAAATACAGCGCCAATCGGCACTACTTCGCCAATCGGCATAACAATTTCCCGGCTACACAGCGCCAAGTGACACCTCAATCTAATTCCAATCGGCTATTCTCTTAGCAAATCAAATTACAAAACAGCACCAAGCTACACTTCAATTTTAAGCCAATTGGCGGGTTTAAAACAACTCCTTATTAAAGTTAATGCAATCAAACACTTCTAAGTCAAATTAACAGCGCCAAGTGGTTAAATTTGCAGTCCAAAAAATCATCATGCTTATCAATTTAATGTTAAGCGTTTTTCGATTATTTTTAAATGAAGTAGCTAATCTTTTCTCTAAATCGAATCGCATATAGCGTTCACATTTTGTCAGGTTATGGGAGATCAGTCCATTAAAATCAAATATTTTGGCCAAATCAATTAAAATGCTACATTCTCCGCCAAGAAGTTTTCTTCGTCCTTATCGTTTTAATCGTAGAAAATATATCCAATTCCACGTGTAAATCGTGTCAAATTATTCTTCCAATAACTAATGATCTTAATCAAGATAAAATTAAAATTATACAATTTCTAATTTTCACGGTAATTTAAAATCAAGACGCATTTAAGCAAATGCAATGAAATATGCTGAAATGTTAGTCAAGTTGCTTTTCTTGTTTCGAACAAATGCCATTCTTGGCAAGTGACACTTAAATTTTAGGCTAAGTGGCGATTTCGGAATTCGTTATACACCATGAGAATCGAACCAAACACATCCACGCTCATACAGCGCCAAGTGGAAACGTAATATTGATGAAAATGAATATAATTAAACGCCAAGTGCGCATAAAATTTTACTCCAGTAGCGAGTTTAAGGCCACATCAGCCTCTAATGAAAACAAAACACATCCGGTTCAATGCAATGTTATGTTGAACATCTGATTTAGTAAAGTGATTGTTTTGTCAAAACAAACACAATAGGATATATCGCACACTTTCGCCAAGAGGCGATTGATCAGAATCGAAGCAAACATACCCAAACACAAAATAACAGAACGCACAATCTAACTTTCAGCCAAGTGGCTTGTTCACATAGAATTGTAGAAAATGTTCTCAGTCCAATGCAGCTTCTGATAAGCGTTTGATATATAGGTCAAAAATTACGAACCATTCTAATTGCGAAAAGAATCATTTGAAATTTATCTTTCATAACTTCTAAGTGACTTTTAATGCAAACTACCAAATCTTGATAACAATCGTAGAAAGAAAATGAGACAAATAAGGTAATTAAGCTTCTACCTATCAACTAAAAGTGTACAAAAGTGTTAACGGAGTTCTAACCGTCTTCGCAAATGGTGAAATCAAACACATAAAATGAGGGTGGGTGGGACGGGAAATTAGAAATATTTAATATGTCTGTACAATAGCAATGCGACGACTCGAATGAATTTTATCCAAGGTTTACACCATATATAATGACACTGCACGAGCATACATGAGATGAATTACATAGAAACGTGGATAAATACATTTATTTTGCATACTGTAACACACGTTAGAATAGTAAAGAAAAAAGGCTAGACCTTAAATTGAAGGTCAAACACACTTTTACTAATATCTCGTAAAGTTTACATATGTAAGTCACGAGGACACAATCAATTGTTGTCAGTGTCATATTACTCATGTTGACATTTAAAATGATGTTTTGTGTTGTTAAGTTTTTGTGAAACAATGTAAATAGAAGTAGAAGAAGTTTTTTGACCTCGCTATTTTTCTTTACTGTTCTAACGTGTCTTACCATCTGCAAAATAAAGATACATTAATACATAAACTTATATGGTAAAAAAACAAGAAATACTCAAGTTATGTTGAGTTTATTTTAAAATTTATGATAAAAAAACATCGAAAAACATAATCACTGCTACAGATGAGGTTGGATCATCTAAAGCAGCCACTTATTCCAACTGCTACCAGTGAAGTTAGATCTTTAAAAAGAGCCAGTGTAATGAAGCCATTCTTTCGCGTAAATGGCATTGCATCAGGCCATTTATTCGTCAAATATAAAAAAACTGCTACCATTGAAGTTAGATCTTCTAAAAGAGCCTCTAAATCCAGTGTTATGAAGCCATTCTTTCGCGTAAATGGCATTGCATTAAGCCAAGTATTCGTCAAATATAAAAAAACTGCTACCAGTGAAGTTAGATATTCTAAAAGAGCCTCTAATTCCAGTGTAATGAAGCCATTCTTTCGCGTAAATGGCCTTGCATTTGGCATTGCATTAGGCCAAGTATTCGTCAAATATAAAAAGAGAATCATTGTATGAATTGCTATTCAATGAAAGGGTGTTACGAAAAACTTCAATGCATGTTCCATTTGATAAATAAAATCCTTTTTGGGTGGATTTAGTTTGTCATTTTTGTCACTTTATGCCATTTAATCAGACGGGGAATACAGCTTTGCTCCTCAGACTGAAACTGTCGTTCTATAGATTATTTTGTTTCGTCATCAGTTCTTTTTTCTCCTCCTTCTCATCAGGTTCCTACAAAGCAGAAAACACATTTTACTTGGTTAAGATAAATTGATAAAAAGATCATTTCCAATTACCTAAGTTAAACATTCAATGATAATTTGCTTACAGTCATTTTGATAACTACATTGAACTGCTTATCTCACCTTTTCCCTAGTTACTAAAGTCCGCTGTTACTTTGAAAGTCACTGGTCGCTAAGAATACTTTGTTTGTATGGAATTAATGGTTGCTAAGGAAAAGCAATTGTCAATGGCCACTGAGGAAAATTGATAGATGCTATGGGTGTCACCTGTTGATAAGAAAAATTAATGGCTACCTGGAGTCACTTATTGGTTTGGAAAGTCATTGGCTGATTTAAAAGTAAATGGTTGCAAATGAAAATAAATGGTTGCTAGGTTACTTGGGTGACATTGACATTCCCTTGATTGCAAATCCCTTGGTTTCCATGGCAAAAACTTAAAAAAGAGAAATAATCATAGCAAATTTCATAAAAATCAAACAACTTTTTAAAAGAATTTGAATTATTTTTATACCTTTGAAAGAACATTAACCAAAATATAATTCCCACAACTTTTGTTTAAATTCTAATTCAACTTATGGCCTTGGATTTTGTCATTAAGACAGATGGACAAATGGACGAACCGACAGACAGACAGACAGACAGACTGAAAGATGGCTAGACAGCCTGCCAGCTAGCCAGCCAGACTTTTTGAAGTTTAATCGCTAAAGTCACCTGGTCACAAATTCTGGTGAGATAAAAATAAACCTAGCACGAAAATTGACTTTATGCGAATGTAGACTTCATGCGACCGTTATTTTTATACTTGATAGAGTTACTTAAGAAACTAAATAGATCATATTGTTTTGATTTTTCATATGAATCAATGAGTTACACCTTATTTAATTCGTTATCGATGCTCACTAAATATAACACCCCCATGTTAAATAATTTGACATTTTTCCGAGGTCATTAATTTGCAAATGATCCGAGTGTCTAAATACTCAAATATAATACCTTTGCATTCCTTCGTGTTCTGCAGAAACCTCTGCTTGATGATGACAAAACGTTTATGTCTGCCTTTACTCCTTTCCCTTTTCTCTGAAGTAAAAGATGTAACTAGGTTGAACCTCAAGTTGCTTTTCAAGTTGTCATCTTGATGATCTATTTTAGCCGTATTTGGCTAAATTAGTTTGAACTGGCTATAAAAACCACTTTTAAATTTCGTCCCAGCCAGTAATAGATAGCTTGGTCAACCTATGCCTATTGAAATTGATTGTTTTGACTCAGCCCTTGAAGTTGTACCGATATAATAACCTGATTTTTAACTTACTAGCTACATCACACCAATTCTTGAAAATAAATGAAATGGGCACTTTGAAAGCTATCGAACACGACAAATACGAAAATATTGCAGGCTCGGAGTAGTATCTGGGACGGTTTGGCAGCAAACAAACATTACGTAACATTACGTAACATGACCTAGATAGCGGCCATCTTGTTACTATAAATACATGACCTAGATAGCGGCCATCTTGTTACTATAAATATATGACCTAGATAGCGGCCATCTTGTTACGTAACATGACCTAGATAGCGACCATCTTGTTTCTATAAATACATGACCTAGTTAGCGGCCATCTTGTTACTGTAAGCGGATGACGTAGCAACGTTACATCATCTATTGGCAGTCAATATTCTCCATAACAAATCATTATATTTTTGAAAAATAAGATCATAATAAATATATTTAATCATTTTCTGAAAAACAAATTACATCATTAAAAAAAGATCACAAATAATGTATTACATCATTTTCTGAAATAAACATCATTTTCTAAAAAGGATTGCATCATTTTCTGAAAACAAAAGACATATGATAAACCGCAGTGAATATGACGTCATGTTGCTTTAGAAATTATATAAAAAAAATATCGCAAATACCCGTTTCGATGTGCACTCCTCGGTGTCCAGCGACTAAATGAACATCAACGTTCAAAGACATTCATAGTTCGAAAAGCGTTTCTATTGGTTCTTTTCTTTCTATTCATTAACGTACCGTTTCTATTGGCTCTTTTCATTCAATTCATTTATTTTTAGAGTCAATAATATCGGATAATAGACTTTATGACTCTATTGTTACACCGGTTCTTTTGATTGTTATAAAAGAAATACCTACGATTGTTATAGACAATAAATAAATTGGATAATGATAATAGACTTTATAACTCTATTGATACATGGGTTCTATAGAACCACATTCCGTTCTTTGTTATAAAAGAAATACCAATACTATAAATTAGGTAATGATAAAAGACATTAATTCTCTATTGATACACGTGTTCTTTGAAGCGCATTCCATTAATTGTTATCAGAAATACCTTTGATTATTCGAGTCAATAATATAAATTAATGATAAAAGATGTTACGTTTTCTATTGATACGCCGGTTCTTTTGATTTCTTTGTTATAAAAGAAATGCCAATACTACAAATTGGATAGTAATAAAAGATATTACGTATCTATTCATACACCGATTCTTTAGAACCACATTCCATTAATTGTTATCGTTTAAGTAAATAATTATTGACATGTCGGTTCTTGCTTCTTTGTTATAAAAGAAATACCAATACTATAAATTAGGAAATGACGAAAGACATTAATTCTCTATTGATACACGTGTTCTTTGAAGCGCATTCCATGTATTGTCATTCAAAGAGTTCTATTATTGAAGATATTGATAAAAGGTGTTATCGATATTGTCAACAGATTTGTATAGACTTCATTCATTGTTCATAAAAGGTGTTTATCGGCTTTTCGCTCCGCGTCGCAGACAATAAATGTTTCATTTTAGGACTTGGTTGTGTTTCTTTAACATAATATGTATTTTTAAATTACTTTTAAAGCATGGAGTTGTTTTTAAATAAAATGTCTTTCATTTAATCTTTGGTTTAGCGATCACAGTATAGATTATATGAAATATACTTTTCTGACAGTGTACGAATAAAGTTTTATAATGCTTTATTTATTATATCTTATTTAAAAACAAACACCAACTGCCACCACCACCACCACCACCACCACCGACACCACCACCACCACCACCACCACCACCGCCACCACCACCACCGCCACCACCACCACCACCACCACCACCACCACCACCACCACCGCCGCAGCCACCACCACCACCGCCACCACCACCACAGCCACCACCGCTATCACCAACACCACCATCACCAACGCCACCACCACCACCACCACCACCACCACCGCCACCACAACCACCGCCACCACCGCTACCACCACCGCCACCACCACCACCACCGCCGCCGCCACCACCGCCGTCGCCACCACCACCACCGCCACCACCACCGGCACCACCACCACCGCCACCACCGCTACCACCACCGCCACCACCAGCACCACCGCCTCCTCCTCCTCCTCCGCCTCCTTCTCCTCCTCCGCCTCCTCCTCCGCCGCCGTCGCCACAACCACCACCATAACTTCTACTACGACTTTTTATTTAAAAAATGGTAGGTACGAACGAAAAATAAGACGCAACGCATAAATTCATTTTACAATTTTATTTTCAAAAACGTAGATTGGTGGTTTACATTTCATGGAATCTTACAATCATTATGATGAATACAAATGTTTAAAATGTACAATATTTACACGCTTCTAAAACTTGACAAAAATGTCTTTACACTTCACAATCATTACATTGTCCTTCTAAACGGCAACATGCACTGAAAATCGTCAGAAATTAAACTGCACTATTACGTATCTATTCTAACGCCGATTCTTTAGAACCACATTCCATTAATTGTTATCGTATAAGTAAATAATTAGTCTCTATTGACATGTCGGTTCTTGCTTCTTTGTTATTTAAGAAATACCAATACTATAAATTAGGTAATGACAAAAGACATTAATTCTCTATTGATACACGTGTTCTTTGAAGCGCATTCCATTTATTGTCATTCAAAGAGTTCTATTATTGGAGATATTGATAAAAGGTGTTATCGGTATTGTCAACAGATTTGTATAGACTTCATTTATTTGTTATAAAAAGGTGTTTATCGGCTTTTTGCTACGCGTCACAGACAATAAATAAATGTTTCATTTTAGGACTGGGTTGTGTTTCTTTGATATAATATGTATTTTAAATTACTTTTAAAACCTGGAAAGTTGTTTTTAAATAAAATGTCTTTCATTTAATCTTTGGTTTAGCGATCGCAGTATATATTTTAAATGAAATATATTTTTCTCTCACTGTACGAATAATGGAGCTTTATTTATTATAAATTAAAAACAAAATCACTAGAGTGTGAAATACACGTACCTGATCTTTACTCCACGCTATCCAAACATACAATGAAGTCGGTCGAACGAAAATAAAACGGGTAATTAGTTAACTCCGTAGCGATTGGTTGAGTGTTTCCATTGGTCAATGAGTGTAATGTATTTGTACTAAACGAATTGGAACATAATATATATCGCATTATATGTTTATGACGAAGGTTAGACTGCTGAACATGTAGGCGTGATCAACCACCACCGCCACCTACACCGCCACCACCAACGCCACCACCACCACCATCGCCACCGCCACCACCGTCACCACCACCACCGCCGCCGCCTCCGCCGCCGCCGCCTCCACGGAGGAGGAGGAGGCGGAGGAGGAGGCGGCGGCGGTGGTGGTGGTGACGGTGGTGGCGGTGGCGGTGGTGGTGGTCGTGGTGGTGGTGGCGTTGGTGGTGGCGGTGTAGGTGGCGGTGGTGGTTGATCACGCTTACATGTTCAGACTTATTAAGTAACACACAATGTATGATTTGAATGTTGCGAATACAAAAGGCATTTTTGTTATAGTAAAACGTTATTCATGGAATCGATTTGATTAACATAAATCATTTTTATTGTCGCTTTCTCCAGTGCAGGTCGGTTGTTCGTCCAGGGACAGCTGGTGTGAAGTTGCTGAAATGCCCAGCTCGTTCAGCCAACAGACTCAGATGCAATACAATGTACTTATTGATAACCAAGTGACACAAAAGGTAGTTCATGTGTTATCGTGACTTAATATTTTGATGAACATAACAGAATTATCTAAAAGGGTTGCAAAGGTAAACCAAACCATTAAATAAAGATACCGGGTATTATTTTTCACGTTCAAGGTTTTGTGTCACTGGAAGCTTTTTTTATAAAAAATAACGCTCATCTTGGAATTTACTTTGTGTTTCAAGGTGTAGTGAGTGGAAAAAGCCATGTAAAGGCGCATTAGGTTGACCTAATGGTATTTAATCAAATCACACATTTTGTTGTTATCTATATTTATTTACCACAGTGTAATCCAAATGGTATATAGTCCCTTGACCATGATTGTTTATAATGACATAACTAGTCACTCTATATCAGTTTCATTCTGTTCGGGCATAGGGAGGCAGCGGGGTTCGGAAATAGCCAAGATAAAATAAAACAACAGGTAGATTTTTATTTATGGAATATGATAGATCACCAGAGAATTAATTTAGCGCATAACTAAAGGATATATTGCAGAACTTAGGACAGGATCTTTAAAACCATCGGCAGCAAAATATTTTCTTATTACTAGAGTCGGCGGAGCAGTGAGTGAAAGTCCGCCAAAGATTGGTTTCAAACTAATAAAATACAGTCCAATACGGTTTTAATGTATATGCGTTTATAATTGTAAAACAAAACTTTGCAAGCCAAAATCGCAAATATCTAAAGTAAGATCGACCTAACAGACAGCTTAGGAAAGAATTTTCAGGTTGCAATACAGATTAACACAGATGTTTTGACCATGTTGCGATGAGAAATTTGTGTTGGTTGAGTACTTATTGAGTAATAAACTGTGTTCACATCCGTCAACTGACGGATCCAGAATCTGCTGTCCGCTCCAGGATCTGTCGGTTGATGGTTGTCGTGTTATGTGAACAATTTATAAATTATTTTAAGGGAACACTAACATTGCAAAATTTAATGGCGAAAACTGACTAAAATTTCAAAAATGAACCTTGGGGAAAGTACTCATTGCCACCTAGATTTTATTGAAGAAATGTTTTTATCTATGGATGCACTAATGTTTGCAAGCACAGTTTAGTCTAATTCATTTTCTTATTACTTAGCACATACTAAAACAAAAGAAAAACCGTTTGCATTGGAACTCTGAAATTCATGGACAATATAACAAAACAACTCATACCTGAAATAAGTACAGTTGTATATGATGGTCTACAATCTTTAGTGCCAATTCGTCAAAATAATTTTAAGGTCTTTCAATTGTGCCAGGAGTTAAGTGCCTCTGATGTAAGCAAAATTGTTGTGTTGAGTCATGGTTGCACTCTAGCATGAAAATTTAGTAAGCAATCTTGATCAAACTTGTATAAATAATGTATATAACTACAAGGTCTTGGACAATTTGATAATAGGAGTAATCGGACCAGTATGTCCGGAGCATAACATGAAAAATGTACAATTGGGGTGTCTTGAACTAAAGCATTTATAACTAGTGAGGCATATTACTAATTATGTAACAAAGGATAAGCCATTTCATTTTTTCAACGTATTACCAGGAAGAAAACTAAACCCTTGTTATTGTTATAGAGGTCATTTTCGAACGAAAAAAAGCAAATTCAGTGTGATAAGGTTCTCCAAATATCGACCTAGGTCTGACTGGCAAAAACTTGATTAAAATAAAATTGGGTCGCTACATCAGATAAATAAAGTCAGATAAAATAAAAATTTTGAATGTAAATCAAACGGTAAAATATGTTTATGTAATCATTACTTTACGGCGAATTTTCATATCATGCATGCAAAATTGTATAGTCTCCCCATAAAACAAATCAGTTCAAATATGCCTATATACTGCCACCTACAATGATTGACATTCTGCGTGGTTTGAAATTTGCATACTACCCTACCATCATGAGAGGTAATCGAAAGTAATAGAATTAAAGATGTATACATCGGTTGCTTTTTGAAAAGAATATTCATTACATTGAATCGGCTGTGCTTAAATGAAATGCGTGTATCTACACTGAACCTTGTAGTATATGGAGTAAATTAGTAGTAGTATAAAGTCTTGTGGAATATATATTCTACAGTATAAAGTTTTGGAGATATCAGAATTTACCATCTGTACATTTACGTTAAGCTTAGATTAACTCTAATTGTCAAATCGAACTTCTAAATAATATATACTCTACTACTTGATAAAACCAGATCATTAATTTTGCAAACACAACCGATATAACAAAGGGGGTTTAAAAAATAACACATCAGCCAGTTTAAATAAACAAACTTAGAACGTTTGAACTATGCATCGAATAAAAAAAACAGTATGAAAATGAATAAAATTAAAGACCATGACAAGCCTCTATACAAACTTTTGTTGCCTAACATTTTCATTTAATGATAAATGTCTAAAATTTGATCTCAGGCAAAGTTCAATTGTAAGATAAGATAAGTTGTTAGCACAGACAATTTTTTTTACAGACACGAAAAAACTTTCCATGTGATCTTAATTATTATCATGATTAAAGCTGCATATTTATAATTCAGGGTCTAATACTTTAATTTCCCCTTTCTTCCACGTCCTTACTACTAGAACATGCTAAAAAATATGCGTAAGGGACGCTTGGACATTGCCGTTTATATTTCAAACATTCAATTTTCAGTTCATACTCGTTAGCAGAAAACATTCTTTCATCAACAATTTGAGGGAAACATACTACAATTTATGCAATTTCTCACAATAAATTTTCTTTATAAACGAATGTCTAATCAATTCAATATATCAATGTTTCTAGTAGGAGTTCACAGAAATTATTCATTTTGTTATTTTCTAAAACAGTACTAACGAAAATAAATTTTCAAAAGTATAATTGATTTTATGCACTAAAGTGTCGAACGCTGAGTGACAATATCTAGGCCCGAATCAACCAAATAACCTCTGGTCACATGACCACAAAACAGGTAGTGATTGGGAAATCATTGTCTTTCCACTTCACTTCATTCATGCATGACCTTTACTTTGTTTACCTGACTTCTGCAGTTAAAAATTTTGGTATTGGAAAATACTTAATATTTTCGTCACATATGACACGTGACCAGGCACCTTTAAAGTTGATATTTATTGTCGGTCATCCTGATGACCGACATATTATAATCGATCAAACTTGAGCTCTTTAGCCTGAACACCGGTTAACAGTGACTCACGTTCCAGACGGAACGGATAATTAAGACTATGCGACCTGTTTCTAAGACGCATGCAAAAGGCTGATGTTTGATTGCTTAATATATAGAAAAGACGTTTAACAGAAAAGACATTAATGTAGATAATCATGTTTCTTTTATTGTCGGTCATCGTGATGACCGACATATTATAATGAACCAAACTTGAACTTTGAAGGGTAACACCGCTTAACAGCGGCAACGGACGTAGTCACTTTAGACAAAGCCGCCTTCTAAAGCTTGAGAATGCTATTCCATTTCCCCTATTTGCAAGAAAAGTCTTCTAAATGTTGATGAAACAATATTTGGACTTTGTAGTAACATCAAATCACAAATTGAGCTGATCTATAACGACATGTTAAATTATATAAACATACGTGTGTTGTATTTTCTACAGGGTATAGAAGTAATGTTATGCGCCTTTTTTTAGAAAGTCACGCGATGCAAACCTTTATAGCAATATAAGTTGAACTGATACTTTTTTTAATCAAACAACTGATCAGGATGATCCCATATATGAAATAAATTCGATCCGTTTTATTGATTTTGTTGGTCAAAAGCAAGACATCGTTTATGTTTTTCTTGGAGACTAACGAATATCCGACTTTGGCGGGAAAGGCTGTCTGTAAACAAAAGTTTACAAAAAGCTAGTCGGTTATTAGCATAAACTTTTAACCAAAAACATATGGCTGTACATGTAATTGTATTCCAAAATCTAGAGTTCAACAACAAAATTGTGTCACTGTTCTAGGGTGGGGGATGAGCAGCCTGACAGGGACTCCAAAATATTATATTTACTATTCTTAACAATTTCGTTACAATGCTGAACTTCAACATGTAATATTGATAGTTCTCGTACATTTTCGTGTAGTTGTTTGTTTTACTGATGTCAATTTCAGTGTATGCATTGTAAGATGAAATAATGCGGATTTAAAAAACACTCATGTCCATGCGTTGAATTTGAAAATTGATGAAAAGTTCTACCCATGAATTATGTAAACATTAAAAATTTTCTTGTAATGTAAATGTAGTTGTTATCAGCTAATCAACCTCATAATTTTGCATTTCCCGAGCGCACTATTGGAATGTTAAAACCCGAGCTGCGAGAGTTTAAACCTAGTTGATTTGATGACTACCCATCTTTTCATTAGCTATGAACATTAAATTTTATCTTTTATTCGCAATTACTCATTCAGGGGATATTTATATACAATGCTCTTTCTCAAAGATTTGCATAAAAGTGCCTAGTTTTGAGCTTGTTGCGCAAAAACCGCCCTGTTTTGAGATCTATCTATTTTCCTGTCCTTTTGATATCCAAGTTGGAGCACTAATTACGATGCGGTATGTTATGTTTTTGAAATGCTTAAAAGTCTTAAACAGGCTCAATCAAACCGAGCCTGCAATATTTTCATATTTTTCGTCTTCGGTGGTTTTCAAAGCGACCTTTTCATCTATTTTAAGAAAAAAAAAACTTAAACGATTGTTTTAAAATAGAAACTTGGTTACCATTCTATACGTGCATCTGTATTTTTATCATATAAACTATTTAATTTATGTTACAAAAATTCCGCCGCCATGAAACTTGCCCTTGAATATATGCATTTTCAACGAAATACGAATTGATTTATTTTGATTCCCCTATTTCCTCTCAAAACCGCATCTATCCATGCGTTCTTTTCTTGGGATCTTTAGTGAACGGCTTGACTCGTCGCAGTTGCAATCCAAATTGAGTTTAACTTGTAAACGCTTTCCGGGGATAACCCTGACCCAAATGTCTGCTTCCCCAAACACATGCAATATAACGGATCTGGACTCGGTCTTGGGATACTAAACAATAACATTATTTTGACAAGTACAGTAAGGTAGACAACAAAAGCACTATCATTTCTATGCAAGGGCGAACTACTAGAATATACTGCGAGCATTGCGAAACCAGCATTTCAAGTAAAGAAATAGTTGTAAAGAATTTTCAGAACAGTGGCATAATGACCATTTCTTTGATGATAGATTAATTTAAATACAAATAGTGCTTCTTGAGTTTCTGTAATAGATTCAGAGGAAAACAAAAACAAGAGCAGCATAAAGCTTAAGTAAAAATAATGAAAGCATCAACATCCTAATTTATTGTTTACTGTCTTCTAACGCTCGTCAACTTCAAGCTTGACGAGATCTGCTGACCAAACTTAAACTACACTTTATGAATGTTGGTAATGAATACTGAATGTTATAAGCATCGCTTTTCTGCTCACTGTACAAATAAGCATCGACTGTGGAAAGTTCCATGGTACCTCTTTGAGCATTCGCGTAAATGTAACATATTCATCCGAATAAAATAATAAATTACGTCTACCAGAGACATGACTATTTATATTAATGTTTTTTGCCGGTACACGTCTTCTTCATGTTTCAATAAATCAAACATCAGCCGTTCAACTTTGTTTGCATGCTTTAAAGTAACAGAATTGTACAATGTATATATGTTCTCTTGTTTATGTTTTGTACATACAGAGAAATGTAAATGGAAATAAACTTGAAACTTGAAACTTCAACTAAATTCACAAATAGTTTGTCAGATACAATCTAATGACCGACTAGCTTTTTGGAAAGCTAAAACTTGTAACAAATATATTTTCCAGAACAGTCAATTAGGTATATATTCATTTTCTAACAATACCTTTTCTGAGCAAGGCGGACCCGTGTGTGATATTTAGAGTGAGTATGAGAACTACAGAAAATAATACAATACAAGGACCAATGGCTACACCACGAGGCTGCTGTATAATTTTCTCGTCCTTCACTACTACTCTCGTATTCTTGTTAATTTCGTAAATGTAGACAGCATGTTCATTTCTGTCAGTAGATACTACTTTTTTACGGTTCCTTATGTACCGGCAAACACTGTGTCCAAGTTGGAATGCTTTCGACGGAAACTGTAAACCAAGTTCGTTTTCTTCTCCTGTAATCGATAAAACACGAGCTTGCCGAACATCATTATTAGCTCCTAAAAGCATTTTGTCATCATCTATCACACATATGGATTCAAACAGACCGTTTACGGTGCTTTCGCGAACAAAACTTATTTCATGGAGTTTAGTTATTCGAAGAAAAGTTATTGTTTTGGTGAATGTATTTGTTACCGCTACTTCGCCTTCAGCAACAACTGCTACGTCTTGTGGATAATCCGATAACTGAAATGTTTACAAATTTCTGAGATACTGGTCAAACAGCAAGCATTTAGAGTTTTTATTATCGATAGCGATCAGTCTAAGGTCTGGCAGAAAATCAAGCCCAGTGAGCAATGGCTCTGATAAATCAGCGTCACATTTTTCAAGTTAATGGAACTATGCAAATTCATGTTTACTTTCATATCGTTTATTGTATGAGAGACATCATATTTAATATCTAGACAGCCAGGGACTGTATCTTCAGCTGGAGGCAGTTTTAAGGATTCATGAAAGTCAAATTTTATAACGATGTTTCGTTGTTCTGTGTAGTCTTTACGCTTTCTTTTGAGTTCGTTACATTGTTCTTTAAGTTGATAAACCATGATAAGCTGTTGCACTGGACTTCCCAATTCTGAAACGGCTTTTATCTCAGCAACAGTTTCATTCACATCGGCAATTACACTTTCCAGGAAGATCGTTCTCTTATCAAAGTCGTCAAACGCTTTACTTTTGAATACATCAATTTCATTTGCAACACTTTGTTTCAAGTTTTCAAATATTTCTTTTATTTTGTCTTGCATTGTCTGTAGTTCACCCATTATTTTTGTGGCATCACTTTCAAATTTATCCTTCGCGCTTGTGACGAGGTATATTCTTTGTCTTGAATTGTTTTCGAGTTCTAACATCTCTCTAAGCATGTTTGAAAAGTCTAATATTTTCTGACACGCGGGTTTATCGATTTCTACTATTTTGCATTTACGATGATTTAAAATGGCACACTTAACACAACACGGTTCGTTTTCGTTTTCACAAAAGAACTCTAATAGTCTATGATGTTCCTTACATTTATCCGAACGTTTCATTTCGTATTTTGATGGCACACCTGTAGCCTCGCTCGCGTTCACCACCTTGTGTTGTGACGTGGCAGGAAATAGTTGGTGCATTCTTTCGCATTGTCTACACTGAAATTCTCCGCAGTCTTCACAATAAATATTTGCCACTTGTCTCGTTTTCTTTCTTAAACACGGCTGGCAATGAAAACGCCCAGGAACTGCGTCCGCCATCCTTAAAGTCACTATGTTTATCCGATGTGTTTATTAAGTTGTTATCCTAGGAAATGGGGAAGTATTTAATACCGAAACGATTAATGCTGAAACGTCGATACGGTAATTGGAAAATGACAAGATAAGCTTCAAGTTTTAGCTTTCCAAAAAGCTAGTCGGTCATTAGCAGATAAACTAATAGAATAAGTATGTATTCGTGTTTGCATTTACTTTTGGACCACCGGAAGTCAAGGATTTGTCCAGTTTCTGTCGATCAATGTCACGTAGATTATATCTGACAAACCATTTGTGAATTTAGTTGTAGTTTTAAGTTTATTTCCAATTACATTTCTCTGTATGTACAATACATTAACAAAAGAACATACATACATTAAAGCATGCAAACAAAGTTGAACGGCCGATGATTGATTTATTGAAACATGAAGAAGACGTGTATCGGCAAAAGACATTAATATAAATATACATGCTTCTGGTAGACGTGTAGAAATCATGACGTTGTTAAGCACCATGGAATTGGTTGGATATGTTACACGAATGCTCACAGAGATACCATAGAACTTTCCACAGTCGATGCTTATTTGTACAGTGAGCAGAAAAGCGATGCTTATAATATTTAGTATTTATTACCAACATAAAGTGTAAATTTAGTTAAGGCAGCAGATCTGGTCAAACTTGAAGTTGACGAGCGTTAGAAGACAGTAAACAATAAATTAGGATGAAGATGCATTTATTATTTTCACTTAAGCTTTATGAAGCAATATTTGTATATAAATTAATCTATGATAAAAAAAATTGTCATTATGCCACTGTTCTGAAAATTCTTCACAACTATTTCTTTACTTTAAGGGCTGGTTTTGCATTGCTTGCAGTATACTCTAGTAGATCGCCAAGACATAGAAATGATAGTGCTTGTGTTGTCTACCTTACTGTACTTTTCAAAAAAAAATTATTGTTTAGTATCAACCCAAGACCGAATCCTGATCCGTTATATTGCATGTGCATGGGGAAGCAGACATTGGGGTCAGGGGTATCCCCGGAAATCTTTGACAAGTTGAACTCAATTTGGATTGCAACTGCGACGAGTCCAAACTTCACAATAGATCACAAGACGATAACGCATGGATAGATGCGGTTTTGAGATAGAATCTGGAAATCAAAACAAATCACTTCGTATTTCTTTGAAAATGCATATATTCAAGGGCAAGTCAGTCAACTTCTGTAATCCTTTGCTAACAGACCAGCATTTCTTTGAAACTGAACAAATTTACCCTTTCCACCATAGATACACCTTTATTGCATGGGCAAACGGTTTAGATCCAGATCAGCTGGCACATCTAGGCCATCTGATCAGGATCTAAATTGTATGCTTTCTGACCAAAATGCGAGCAGTTCAGATCCTGATCAGACGGCACAGATATGCCGGCTGATCTGGATCTACACTGGTCGCACTGGTCGCACATGCGTAAAATGGGTATATACGGAGGAAACGGTTAATGTTTAAGTCTTTTCTCCATAGGATATGGATGTTATCCCATGGAGAACAGTTTAGATCCAGATCAGCTGGCACATCTTGCTGTCTGACCAGGATCTGCACTGTTTAAAGCAGTTACCCAAAATTTTGGGTAACTGCTTTAAACTGCTTCAAAATGCAATATGTCATTTCCTACCAAGAGACAACTACCAGTAGTGCAGATTCGGATCAGATGTCACATAATATGGGCCACTTGATACGCAAATGATAAAGCCTGTATGCATAGAGTAAAAATCTAATAACAGTGTTTTGCAGAAGTCTGTTGACATAATAGAGATCAGTGTAAATTCAGTAACTTTAAAGGCCGTTCTGAGTTTACATTAGTTGCAAACAGAACATAAGCACTTAATAAATAGTTTTAAAATAGACTGTTATTGATGTCTTGCAGTGATGGTTACGTATATCAGGGCTATTTGATCAACCTTTTTAGTGATAAAAATATGTTCATGTTATTTTTAATACTAGTTACTAGGTATCAAATTTTATGTATTTCAGGGTTGTGCGACATATAGAAGATATATGCATTAATAATGAAGGGGTCTGCGATAAATTTAGAATACAGGTGTCAGAGCATGGACAGAAAAAAATTTGGGTAATTGATTAGTTTTGTTACTGACTGTGATGTGGCAATGTCAGAATTTTTTATCAGAGTTTGTACACTTCGCATGGTTTGTTTTCCCAACAAATACATTAAGAGTCATTTAATTTGATTAAAAAAAGTTTACGTTTTTGTTCCACCTACACTTGTATTAGTTTGTGGGAAATGGTGAAATAGTTATAAACCTAGAATATGGATTTTTTTAAAACTATAATTTTGATTGTGAATATTTGCATATTTTAATAGAATGGAATAATATCATTGACTTTACATCTTTTTTTACAAGAAAACAAGGGTGAATTAGTTAATGGGTGGGTTGTTGGGGAGGGGTGGGGGGCTCTGGTCAAGCGCCAGTGTCACTTACTGGCGTTTTCACTCTGAATAATGCTGACTATGATCTGTCATGGAGTTACCGGTACTGTTAAAAATGACATAAAAATCTGACTTATGAAAATTTGAACACATGCATACATTGAAACTCACGATTTATTTTAGGCAAGAAAGATATAAATGTGATATTATTAAACACAAAAGGCAGGGAACCAATGCAATGCAAACTTATACTTTATTTTAGGTAAGAAGGATATAAATGCGCTATTATTACCTGCAAAAGGCCGGGAACCAACACCTAGTAAAGAGGACAAATTTCACTCCCTGACTCACACCATCCATGGTCAGGAACAAGAGGGACAAGCTCACACCAGCTCCAAGGGTAGATTTGTGCTTCACAGTGTTATCCCTTTATTCCACGGATACACCTTTGGATCACATGTGTGGTCAATGTATATCCAGATCAGCTGGCACATCAGTGCTGTCTGATCAGGATCTACACTGTACATTTCTTGTTAAGAAAGAGCCTAATAAATCCAAAAGTGAACAGTGTAGATCCAGATTTGACAACATATGAGTTGGCTGAAGTGCCTTGTCAAATGGAGTAAAGGTTTAAAACTCGTAATGACAAGTGAAACAATAATAGGCATGACTTAAAATGATAAAGCTGAGCAAGAAAAAAACATCATAGCCCACTCATCTAAGATCTCTAAGTTTTAGCCAGTATGATTGGTGAGATCTGAAACTGGTCTCTGTTTTGTAACCTCGATTCAAACTCCTTGCAGCATTTTCTTCCCCTTACAGTAACCACTGCCAGCAATAGTACTCAATTAGAACTAATCTTTTTTTTGACAGTTTAGTCTTAAAAGCTGTCAAATACATTTACCAAGAAATATAAGAAAAAAATGTATTTTCAACTGGAGAAGAGCATCTCTGTATTCATATACTAAGTTACTTTTTTATGCCCCCACAGTGGGAGGCATATAGAGTTGCACTTGTCCGTCTGTCGGTCCGTTCGTCCATCCATACGTCCCCAAATCTTGTGGCATCAACTCCTCCTAAACTATAAGGCGGATTTCTTAACAAACTTGCACAGATGATCTAGCAGGATGTGTAGAAGATCTTAAAGAAAGGAATTTTTCCTGCGACCATTTTTACCAGAGTTATGGCCCTTTGTTATTACAATTTTTATTGCAGCAATTGGGGCATTAGTGTCCGAGGACACATTCTAGTTCATTTACTGTCTCATTTTTGAAAGCAAAAGGTACAATTAAACAAACCCCTTTTAACAGGCGAAGTATTTGAACCTGTGGGGTTTATAGAGTAAGTCCTAAATTTCCACAACTACTGCCATAAAAAATGATGACAAGATTGTGATAAAATGGTAAATCATGCGACATACAAGTAATTACAAAACGCTTTTATGCACTTCCATGATATTTCATTTGTTTTTATTGCAATTTGAGTTGTAAGAATGTTAAGTTAAAGACATGTGAGCATAAACAAACTATTTAATTTTAGTAAAAGTAACAATAACAAAATTGGTTAACAATGATCTGTTTTAGCCATGATCTCTGTCATGAGGAATAAGGGAGAGATCACTGCAGGAAGTTTAATGGTTTACAGAAGAAAGAGAAATTTGGGCAAATTGGGCACTTCATTTTGAAAATTTAAGTTTGAATATCATACTTATAACAATATTGTTGACCTGATTTTTTATAGGCTCCAGAGGGCGCCCTATTGGAGGTCCCAGTTTTGTTGTGATATTGGCGGGCCTTGTGTGTATTATTGCCTTAATGCTTCCACAACACGGAGACGGCGGGTCAAGGCTGCCCGAGTATCTTCATCTATCAATCAACCAGAAACTTATAGCAGCGTATGTTTTAGGTAAGTTTACAGCATTCGAGGTGTTACAGAGAACAGTGGTTGCAGAGACCTATAAGTGTCTTAACCAGAAATGATTTCTTCTGAAGAAAACCCTATTACCAAACGTTTCATTTTATTTCTTGTTCAGGAGAAGTCACTTCCACATTTATACTGTGTCAAGTGTCTCTTTAACCCTTTCCTCAATAGACACACCTTTATTGCGTGGGCAAACAGTTTAGATCCAGATCAGCTGGCACATCTGTGCCATCTGATCTGGATCTAAACTGTTTGCTTTTTGATTCATTAGGTCATTTCTGACCAAAATGCAACCAGTGCAGATCCTGATCAGACGGCATGGATGTGCCGGCTGATCTGGATATACACTGGTCGCACATGCGTAAACATGCGTATTTATTCAAGAAATGGTTAACTGTTGTTATCAATTATCATTATGCCTTTTGAAGGCTGCCAACATATACATATATATGTGTAAATATTGAGTTGCTCGCAACCCAGGTGACATAGACAGTAATATGCGTATCAAATACTGCTAAACAGGCATGATAGTTAAGCCATTCTGTCTTTGTTTATGATTCTGCTGTGTTTTCCCTATTGCACTATATTTGCAAAGAAACTTTACTAAACATTGAAAGTTATTGAACTTAGGGTAATTATGGTAGTTGTTTATTGTATATTTGTATAAAATGTGGTCAATTTTTTATTTCAGGTTTGGTCACCATGTTAATTCTCCACATTTGACAGTTTTTATTTAGTGGAGGCACAAATCAATCTCTGAAGAAGTATCATATTTATTCATAAATGTCCAGGAAATATTATGGAAATTGCAAACTCTGTGAATGTGTTAGATTGCCAGTGTTGTGTCATATGCTTCCTATGAAATAACCTATTTAAAGCCATTACTACATTAATATATGTATGCCTTTTATCTCATGGGCCGCCCCATCAGTGCCATCAGATCAGGATCTGCATTGTTTGCTTTTAAATTCATGTGGTTATTAATTACGTGGAAGCAAACAGTGCAGATGCTGATCAGACAGCATGGATGTGCTTGCTGATCTGGATCTATCTGTTTGCCCATGCGATAAAAAGAATACTGAATTAAATAAGAAATGTTTTGAAAAATATTTATGAACCCTATTTTGCAGGAATGTATGAATTACGTTGTGTTCACAATGTGTTGGTTTTAATGTATTGTATTTATAATTTATAAATTATGGCAATTTATGTGAATTTTACCTGTTTTTTATTTTATTTTTGTTGTATTTGCAACCTTGTAAAATAAATATGCTTTTAATATCATTTATGAATTGTGTATTTTGTCATTCTTTAAATATTAATAGTGATCAACTCAACTTAAAATTGCCACAGACGACCAAAATTACTAAATTAAATGGATAAAAAAGTTTTAATTTAAAAGATCTAATAAATGGAAAACATCGATAATAGGCAGGCAGACGTTAAATGCAGCCAATTCCTGACTAAACGAAAATCACACACATCCAGCTAGTAACATAAATATTCAACATGTCAGACTTATGTTGAGATATTATACTTGCCGATAACATAATTTTCAAAGGAGTCAACAAGTGTAACATGATTATAGCCAACTTGTGTAACGTGAATACAGTCAAACCTGCATTAAGAAGCCATTCAAGGGAGTAACAAAAAGTGGCTTTTTAACACAGGTGGATGTTCAAGACAGGTAAAACGAAGAAAAAAAGTAAGTTTTTGACATATTCAAACTGGCTGATTAAGACATGTGTTTGTTGAATGGTAAGGCAGGTTCACCTGTATATCATATGGTCATTCAGTGTAACATAAATATTCAGCACAGCTAAGAAAAGGATGAGGTAACAAAATCAAAGAATTTCAAGCTGTTGTAACGTAAATGTGCCACATTGAAAGTTGTTGAAAGAAGAGTCCCCAAAATTCAACAATGCAAGAGAGTACAGTAAAACTGCTCATTAAGACCATCCCGATAAAAAGACCACCCCGATTATAAGACCATTTCGATAACAAGAACATCCCGATAAAAAGACCACCCCGATTATAAGACCATTTCGATAACAAGAACATCCCGATATAAAGACCATCCCGATCATAAGACCACCCAGATAATAAGATCACCCCGACAATAAGACCATCCCGATTATAAGACCACCCCGATAATAAGACCACCCCGACAATAAAACCATCCCGATTATAAGACCACCCCGATAATAAGACCGTCTTGATAATTAGACCATCCCGATAATAAGACCATCCCGACGATAAGACAAACCCGATTATAAGACCACCCTGATAATTAGACCGTCTTGATAATTAGTCCATCCCGATAATAAGACTACAGGAGTACTGCACTTTAGCGGGCGCTAATTTACGCGAATTTTCACGTGACTGAGTCTAGAGATTGTTTTTATGGGGGCTGCCGCCCACACACCCCTGCTTTTTATCGCTCAAACGCCGCTAGGCTTTTTTACAGGAGTTTGACAGGAGATTCAAAATGGCTGACATTGTAAACAACATGGCCGACCTGCGCCCGCTAAAGTGCAATCTAGCCAAGACTATCCCGATGATAAGACCACACCGGTTATAAGACCACCCCGATAACAAGACAACACTGATAATAAGACCACACCGTTATAAGACACCACTGATAATAAGACCATCTTGATAATTGTACCACCCCGATAATAAGACCACCCCATTATAAAGACCACTCTGATAATAAGACCATCCGATTATACAACCGTCCCGATAATTAGACCATCCCGATAAAAAGACCATCCCGATTATAAGACCGTCCTGATAATTAGACCATCCCGATCAAAAGACCATCCCGAAAATAAAACTACCCCGATATAAAGACCATCCCAATAATAAGACCTTCCCGATAATAAGACCATCCTGATTATAAGACTATCCCGATTATAAGACCACCCCGATAACAAGACATCCCCTATAATAAGACCACCCCAATTACACGACCACCCCGATAATAAAACCACGCCGATAACAAGACCATCCCGAAAAAAAGACCATTCCGAAAATAAGACTTTCCCGATAATAAGACCATCCCGATAATAAGACCACCCCGATAACAAGACCATCCTGATAATAAGACCACCCCGATATTAAGACCATCCCAATTATCAGACTATCCCGATGTCGGATGATAAGACCATCTCGAATATCACCCCAATAAAAAAACCATCCCCTTAATAAGACAACCCCATTAATAAGACCATCCCGATAATAAGACCACACCGATAACAAGACCACCCCGATAATAAGACCATCTCGATAATAAGACCATCCAGATAATAAGACCATCCCGATAAGACCATCCCAATAATAAGACCATTCCGATTATAAGACCACCCCGATAATAAGACCATCAAGATATAATTGTTAGTTTGTTTGTTTGTTTGGGGTTTAACGCCTGGTTTCAGCACCTTTCTGGTTATATCCCGGCGGTCAGTCCACCTAACCGGTGTTCCTGGGTCTCTAACCAGTACTAACCAATTTCTCCGCAAGCGACTGACTGCTTCCTCACTTGAATCAGAGGTGAGGGACAAATGACTCTCAGACGCAATGTCCAAGTTCAGTTGTCACGGAGAAATTTTTCCCGCCTCGGCTGGCCATCAAGATATAAAGACCATCCCGATAACAAGACCATCCTGATAAAAAACACTCAGATAATAAGACCATACCAATTATAAGACCATCCCGATTATATGACCATCCCGAAAACAAGACCACCCCAAGAAAAAGACCACTCCGATTTTAAAACCACCCCGATTATAAGACCACCCCGATAACAAGACCATCCCGATAACAAAACCATCCTGACAAAAAGACCACTCCGATAATAAGACCATACCGATCATATGACCACCCCGATAACAAAATCACCCCGATAACAAGACCATCCAGATAATAAGACCATCCTGATAAAAAGACCACTCCGATAATAAGAAGATCCCGATTATAAGACCATCCCGATAAAAAGACCACTCCGATAATAAGACCATACCGATTATAAGACCATCCCGATAACAAGACCATCCCGATAACAAGACCACCCCGATATCCAGACAGCCCCTATAATAATACCACCTTGATATTAAGACCACCCCGATAATAGTATCATCTTGATAATTAGACCACCCCGATAATAGTCCCAAAGGTAGTCTAAATAGCGGCGTTTCATTGTATGACTACTCAAAACTAGCTTGTATTGCACACATCCATTGTATGTGAGGTGGATATCCAACAGCAAGCTTGTGAAATATGAATCTCCCGAAATACCAGTTGGTTTGAGGATTCTTCCACACAGCAATCTGGTGCCTAGGTTATATATTTTAACTGGGATTAGAAACCAGTCTCAAATCTTAAGCATCTGATGCTTGATATTTGACACTGGTTTCCATGCTCAGTTTTATAACCTTGGGCTCTGGTGCAACAAGAAATGTCATGCAAAGCGAACTGATTGCGATTGGCATTTTTCAGAGCAAGCTGGCGAAAAAATCCCTATACTGCTAGTTAAAAGATGGCAAAGTTATAGCCAGTGTTAAGTTTTCACGTAAAAGCCCAAGTACAAAAAGGGGCGTTACTCGAAAAAAAGTGACATTGAGCTGAAGAATTTGGCATGATCATCGCGACCGTATTGACATAAGCAATATAATTTAAAAGTTTGGTGAAGAAATATCAAGAAATGGTAAAGTTATTGTCAACGTTAAGTTTTCGTGACGGACCCACTAACAATACGATTCCTATGTATCGCTTTTTCTTCAAAAGGGCGACACAAAATAGTCTGCTGGCTAGATTTGTGAAACGTGTATAAGTGGGTAATAAGGTTAAGATATATCATCATTATTATTATTAAGTAAAGACATATTAACATAAAGATGTATAAAACTAAATTATGTATTCACGTAAAGTAACAAAAAAGACACAAGGTAAGAATGATAAGACGCAGTTATCCATGTACATGCACCTTATTTTGTGAACACTACGAAATGATGCACAGACGCATTTACCAAAAAAAAGACATGCATTTACTTTGATGGACACACATAGGCCGATGCAAAACATGACAAAATGCCATTATATAACGTAACAGTGGGAGAACAAGTCATTCACGTGTTAAAGCATAACGTTTTTATAAGTTTCACAATGATTTTATAACCATAATAACGGGGCAGCAGTGGCGTTCCATATATTAAGGCGGAAAAGTTAATTACAATGGAAGTACAATCTGCTCCCATGATGCACATATATGCTTATTAAACCAGTTCAACTTTGTACAGCTGCAGCTTCTTCTTCCCGATGTAGTCATTGGAGACAGCAAGTCGTGTGTTATCGTTGGATACACAAACACTACTTGGATACTCCATGTCCAGCACATGTGAGGACAACATCTGTCCTGTATGAGATATCTGCACTATAGAGTTTGTGTACATACTGGAGACAAAGATACAGTCATCAGGACCGACTGTTAGACCACGTGGTTCCTTGATGATCTTCTCGTCCTTGACCTCGACTTCCTTGTTAGTGGCAGATATGAAGACGGTGTGCGCTAATCTGTCTGATAAAATAACTTTATTACGGTTCTTAATGTAAGTACATGTACTCCCATTGCGAGGGTATCTCTTTTTGGGAAATTGTATTCCAACCTCTTTGTCTTCTCCTCTCATGGATAAAACGCGAACTGGCTGAGAATCATCGACACAACCTACAAGCATTCTGTCATCGGCAATCACACTGATGGACGCAAACTTTTTCTCCACTTTCAATTCGCGAAAAATAGTGATTTCGTTTTGTTTTGTAATTTTCAGAAAGATAAGTTTATATGCATCGGAAGTTGTTATTGCCAGTTCATCTTCTGACACAACTGCAAGACCTTGTGGAACATAAGATAACACGAACGAGTTTAACCGTTCCAGATTTTGATCAAATAACAAACTTCTATTGTTGTTGTTGTCTATAGTCACTAATCTGCCATCTAACAGAAAATCAAGGCCAGTTAACCAAGGTTCGTTCACATTACCCTCACCTTGCTTTAGGTCAATGGAAGCCAGCAGCTTCAGATTGACTTTATGTTCCTTCTTTGGACTCAACACATCACCAGAAAAGAGTTTCGGAGCTGGGATAAAGTTAATCGTGAGCTTCCCCGGAATGACGTGGGTAGATGAAGGTAGCATCAAAGAATCGTCAAAGTCAAATTTTAACACGTAATCTTTTAACTCGGCGAACATCTGCTCTGTTTGTGTTTTAAGTTTAGTTCCTTTGCCTTTGAAGTGACAAGCCATAATGTGTTGTTAGGCGAGGCTTTCTTGTTCCACAACGGTTTGTATCTCAGCAACGGTTTGTTTCACGTCAGCAATACAACTGTTACAGACGGCAGTTTTTGTATCAAAGTCGTCAAAAGCTTTCTTGTGGAATGAAGCAATATCCTCAAAAATGGTTTGCTTTAAATTCTCGAACATTTTATTTACATTGTCTTGCATTATTTGTATTTTATCAGTTATTTCGGATGCATCTATAGCAAATCGAGCTTTCGTTGTTTTCAAATGATGCACGATCTTATTAACTCTGTCCTCAATTTCTAGCCATTCTCGCTCAATGTTCGCCAAATCGAGATTTTCCAGCTTCTTTGTCTTTTCAATCACGACAACATGGTGGCATTTCCGGTGACTAACGATGGCACATTTCCCACAGCAAGGCTCGTTCTCATCCTCACAGAAGAACTCCAACAGCTTGTGATGTTCATTACATTGATCTAAACCTTTCATATCATATATCGGGGCCACATTCCTAGCTTCATTTATAGTCACCAGTTTATGTTTCGACGTAACTGGAAATAGTTGATGTATTTTCTCACATTCCTGACATTGGTATTCTCTACAATCCTCACAATACTTATAAGCCTCATTTGTTTTATTATTTCGTAAACAAGGCTGACACTGTTTTATTCCTACACGCCCGGGAACCTCGTCAACGTCCGCCATTTTAAACATCGTAAGATCGATATAGGCTTACAAAGAATGAGGAAGTATAAATGCAGATAATACTTTGTCCAATAGTAATATTATAAGTAAAGCGCGGCTTTCAAATAAATGATACTTATGTCGAAAATTAAACGAACACATTAAAAAGAACAGATCTTGACAAAAGAAGATCTCGAATTTAAGATTTTATTTTCTTTACTTTTCTTTTAGTTGTACTTTCTTTTCTATACTATTCTTTTAGTTGTACTTATTTTTTTTTCGCTTTAAAAACAAACTCAGATAAAATTCGAATTCAATTAAACTGGATGGCCTTTTCCAAATAAGGTAAATTATGTGTTTTGATTTCAAGTGTGCCAAATAAGTCAACTAAGGTTACATATCACACAGCATGCTGGAGGAAAAAAAAACCTCCGAGTCCTAGTTGGTGTGAAAATGATAAATTTAACTGTTTACTAGCCTGATAATATGCACAAAAAGCGTTGCTGTACATCAGCAAAATGAAATCTGTGGCCTTGTGGTGAAGGTAGTATGTAAGTCGCAAGTTACTTCGTTATGTGATTTCTTGTCCTCCCATGGGCAAGTTATATGAGATCAGAAAGATGCCAGCTGATAGAACGGCGTGGTACCCGTAGTCAACCTTTACGAGTAAAGTTGCGATACTAAATCAACATGCATACTTACAAAGTAATATAATATGTATAGATGAAAAGGGAACTTTGAAAGCCATCGAACACGACAGATATGAAACTACTGCAGCCTCGGTTTGATTGAGCCTGTTCATGGACAGTAATGGAAATGCATATTACTTCCCACGCCGCCTAGCCCCGGGTTTAGCGCAACTCAATATTTACACCAGTAAACATTATAAAATGACATCCCAAACGATGGTTTGCATATGGCGGTGAACATGGAACATTCAATGCGGTATTTTCAGATTAAAACCATTCTACGTCAGCGGCGTTTGGTCTCCAGATAAAATAATTGGTTTGCTCTAAACAAGAAAATAATGGGCGGGACAAATAAAAATAGAATTTAGACAGGGGATCTTAGAATATAAATCCTGCATATCACAGACAACGCCAATCCTTTTCTGGAAGAAGTTTTATAGAATCATCAAAGTCAAAATTTAAACAAGACGTCTTCTAATTCGGTATATACCTTTTCTGTTTACGTTTTGAGTTTATTTTTGTTCCCGGTCTTTGAAGTGATGGGCCATGATATGTTGTTGCGCGGGACATCCTTGTTTTGAAACGGATTATATCTCTAAACAGGCATGATAGTTAAGCCATTCTGTCTTTGTTAATGATTTATCTGTGTTTTCTTTCCCTTTTGCAATATATTTGCAAAGAAACTTTACTAAACATTGAGAGTAATTGAACTTAGGGTGATTATGGTATTTGTTCAATGTATATTTCTAGTAAAATGTGGTCATCTTTTTCATTTCAGGTTTGGTCACCATGTTTATTCTCCACGTCATATGACAGTTTTTTTAGTGCAGGCACAAATCAATGTCTGAAGAAGTATCACATTTATTCATGAATATAGTGTCCAGGATATAAATGGAAGTTGCAAGCCTGTCAGATTGTCTTTAATAACATGGGCCAACAGTATAGATCCAGATCAGCTAGCTCATCTGTGCCATCAGATCAGGATCTGCACTGTTTACTTTAAGATCCATGTGGATATTTCTTACCTGGAAGCAAACAGTGAAGACCCTGATCAGGCATCATGGGTGTTCTGGCTGATCTGGATCTACACTGTTTGTCCATGCTATAAAAAGCACACTGGAGAAAATAAGAAATGTTTTGAAAAAATAGTTATGAACCCTATTATGCAGGAATGTATGAATTACGTTGTGTTCACAATTTCATGTATTGGTTTTTATGTATTGTATTCATTATTTATACATTATGGAAATTTCTGTGAATTTTACCTGTTTTTATTTAATTTTTGTTGTATTTGCAACCTTGTAAAATAAATATGCTTTTAATATCATTTATGCATTGTGTATCTTGTCACTGTCATTCTTTTAATGATGGTACTGACCAACCCAACTGAAAATAACCACAGTCAACAAAAATACTAAACAAAATGGATTAAAAGTTTTAATTTAAAAGATATTATATAATAAATTGAAAATATTCATCCAATGATTATGTTCTTGAACAAATGCTAGTGGTTAGTTTTCTATCATAAATAAACTTACACAAAATCTTAACTCTTTGACATAACTAACTGCTGTGATGGTGATGTTGTTGGTCACAGACAGCTACTGCAACATGGAATATTGCACGCAACATGACAATCCCACATAGCCTGTAATTGTAACATGAATATCCCATGCAACATGACTATCCCACATAGCCTGTAATTGTAACATGAATATCCCATGCAACATGACTATCCCACATAGCCTGTAATTGTAACATGAATATCCCATGCATCATGACTATCCCACAAAGCCTATAATTGTAACATGAATATCCCATGCAACATGACTATCCCACAAAGCCTCTAATTGTAACATGAATATCCCATGCAACATGACTATCCCACATGGCCTATAATTGTAACATGAATATCCCATGCATCATGACTATCCCACAAAGCCTATAATTGTAACATGAATATCCCATGCAACATGACTATCCCACAAAGCCTCTAATTGTAACATGAATATCCCATGCAACATGACTATCCCACATAGCCTCTAATTGTAACATGAATATCCCATGCAACATGACTATCCCACATAGCCTGTAATTGTAACATGAATATCCCATGCATCATGACTATCCCACAAAGCCTATAATTGTAACATGAATATCCCATGCAACATGACTATCCCACAAAGCCTCTAATTGTAACATGAATATCCCATGCAACATGACTATCCCACATGGCCTATAATTGTAACATGAATATCCCATGCATCATGACTATCCCACAAAGCCTATAATTGTAACATGAATATCCCATGCAACATGACTATCCCACAAAGCCTCTAATTGTAACATGAATATCCCATGCAACATGACTATCCCACATAGCCTCTAATTGTAACATGAATATCCCATGCAACATGACTATCCCACATAGCCTGTAATTGTAACATGAATATCCCATGCAACATGACTATCCTACAAAGCCTCTAATTGTAACATGAATATCCCATGCAACATGACTATCCCACATAGCCTGTAATTGTAACATGAATATCCCATGCAACATGACTATCCCACAAAGCCTCTAATTGTAACATGAATATCCCACGCAACATGACTATCCCACATAGCCTATAATTGTAACATGAATATCCCACGCAACATGACTATCCCACATAGCCTGTAATTGTAACATGAATATCCCACGCAACATGACTATCCCACATAGCCTGTAATTGTAACATGAATATCCCACGCAACATGACTATCCCACATAGCCTGTAATTGTAACATGAATACCCCACGCAACATGACTATCCCACATAGCCTGTAATTGTAACATGAATATCCCACGCAACATGACTATCCCACATAGCCTGTAATTGTAACATGAATATCCCACGCAACATGACTATCCCACATAGCCTGTAATTGTAACATGAATATCCCACGCAACATGACTATCCCACATAGCCTGTAATTGTAACATGAATATCCCACGCAACATGACTATCCCACATAGCCTGTAATTGTAACATGAATATCCCACGCAACATGACTATCCCACATAGCCTATAATTGTAACATGAATATCCCACGCAACATGACCAGCCCACATAGCCTGTAATTGTAACATGAATATCCCACGCAACATGACTATCACACATAGCCTATAATTGTAACATAAATATCCCAAGGCTATTTAGTCTAACTTAAATATTATTCAGTAGTAGCTAGTGTAACAGGATTGTCAAACACAAAGTGTTAGTGTAGCAATAATTTACTTGTAAGCCAAAGCTAGTCTGGAAGTATAACATGTATTATACAACAATAAAGCAGTGTAACACGAATACCACACACAGCTAGGTACTGTAGTATCAATTTCGCGGGGACGAATTTTCGCGATAAGTCCGTAAATAACATTCGCTGGGGCAAAACTGGCGCAACTGTATTTTCCTATTAAAAAACACTATAAAATGGTTTACTTTTGCTGGGGTTGAATTTCGCGCTCTTGTAGCGCGAAATACGCGAAAATTAAATCCGTGCGAAATAAAATGATTTAACAGTAGTATGACATAAATATACCCATTGTAAGCTTGTGTTGCATGACTTGCCTACATAACCAGTAAGAAAAAAACATGAATATATGCCAGAGTAACATAATATTCCAACACGGGTAACAAAATGTAACATAAATATCCAACACAGCCACAAAATTAATGTAACTTGAAAAAAGACCGCAAGCTAAAGCTAACATGAATACCCAACACAACCAGCAAATTTAACATAAATGTGCTGTAAAGCCAACTATTTAAGACAGATTAACCAAGGTAAGCTGGTATGATAAAAATGTGCAACATAGAATGTTGGTGAAAGAAAAAATGCCCCACAAACCCAACAATTCCAGAGAATATATGGATGAGTACTCAAAACAAGGTGGGGACGCACAGATCCAGTAGGTGTGAGGTAGATATATTGTCCAACAACATTGACCTGGCACCTCATTAAATTTCGTAAAGGTCATAGGAAAAACACTGGTACATACATGTAACCATAGAACAAATTGATATAATTGTTCACTCCTAACGTCAGTGAGTTGTGGTGTATTGGTATACATGCCGGACTACGGATCTGATGGTCTCTGGTTCGATCCTTACAAACATTATTTTTAAAAAATACACATTTTTTCTTTTACTTGTAAAAAAATCATTTGAGATCGTTTTAGTACTCGTACATCTGATTTTAGAATACCCTTTGAATAGTATTTTTCTACAATTTTATTTGTGTCATTATGCAAACGTATAGGCTATAAATGCATTTTTCTTTAGCCCATACACTCAAAATATTTAGTTATGAAATACTTCACACTACACCGGTAGTTTACAGAGATAAATAACAGTATATACGAGTTTTAAAAGAATGGAAATTTTTAAAACTAAAATAAAACAAACAAAAGTGGCTAAAACATAGATTCGAACCCACGAGTTTACGTCTTTATACTCGAATTTAAACACTTTTACCGACTGCGCTAAGCGGGCTTCTAACATTTTGTAGCTTATTAAAATTAGTTATACATAACATATCGATTTAAATTTAGGTCGTAAAGTTTACGAAATATACCGACTACAGGGTCAAATTCAAGAGTGCCAGGTCAATGTTGTTGGACAATACCACATCAAGCTGGTCTAACATTAAAGCCACAATAAACTTGCCAAACAGCATATTTTTTTTATTAACCAAAACATTTTAGATTTCACCTGTATGAATAATAACACAAAAAATAAACCTTACAATAAGAAAAGGGTATTATCTTATTGATTTACAGCATGTTTTGGGCGTTTTTCGGATCGTTTATTTTGTTTACAAAACAAACAGCGAATCTTTCCGAGCTGATTTTCGGCAACTCTCGGCAGGCGAAGGTCGCTAATTATACAGAATGACGTCACTTCGTTCTTACGGCCCGTTTTGGAAAAAAACCGATAACTTTTCGCCAAGTGATTGTAAACATTGGTTAGTAATTTTGTGGGCTACAAAAATACTATTCGGACCGGGTTTCAATGATTGGGGATTATTTGAGGACATAAATAGTTGGTCATTTATACTTTCTTTTGAAAAGGGTCAACGTGGTTAATTAATTTTCACAATGAAAAAAACAACAACAACGTTTTGGCAAGTTTATTGTGGCTTTAATGTCCCACAATAATTTATGATGGTTAATAATCCCTTGATCTTGATTATTATTATGCATTAGTGACTGTATCTCAGGTTTTTGTTTTCGTTCGGGGCGGGGCTGGCGGGAAGATAAAAGTTTAGGTAGATTCCTATCCACGGGTTAAGCTTGATCATCTAGGTATTAAATAAGAAGCGCTTAAGTAGAGGTTATATTGCAGAAAGACAGGTTCTCGAACCCGCCAACAGCAAAATAGTTCCTAATTAGCGGAGTGAACACAGAACAAAGTTTAAGTCCGCATAGTCTTGGTATAGCCGAGTAAAGAAAGGCATGATAGCGTATAATAGCTTTTGGAGTTGTTTAACAGTTGTAAAACAAAAGACTGCGGAATCATAACAAAAAGTTTTAAATAATAAATATATAAAGTAGCGTCCAACACAGACATTTTTGGGCAAGGAACGCTACAGTTAAACATCTTTTATTAGATACTTTCACTTATTTTTACTATGTTGCGATAACAAACTTTTTGATCCCATTTTCATTTTGCGAAAACAATCATGCTCCCGTGCATGACTTCAATTAAAGTTGCTCACGAACCCTTGGTCTTTGCTTTATTTATCGCGGAGGGGACTTGCTTTACTCTCCATCCGTCTGTCCCTCCTGAAGTCCGGAAAACTGTATCAAGTATGCAAACTAGCTTATGAAACTTGGTATTTGGTAACAGGGCAACGAGTCATTTTCTTTTTCATCCGAACATAAGAACCGTCACCAATTATTTCTTTATAAAATTTAGTCTATCATTTTGTTAAGCAAATGCAATTGTCATTTCGTTAGGTAAATGCATTTAAAAATTTAGTCACCAACCCGTCATTTTATTTTTCATCCGATAAAAATGTGGTTGCTATGGGATCAAGATTTAAAATTAGTATATACATTTTTAACCACGATTTCACGGTGTATTTTCGCATATTTTGATAGAATGGAATAATATCAGTGACATGACGCAATATTTTACAAAAATACAAGGGCATATTAGAAAGGGTTGGCAGGGGGATAGGGCGGCTGGTCAAGCGCCAGTGGGATAATTGGGTAATTAGAAGGCTACGATACACATCATTATTATTAACATGACATTACTATGTATAGACATTACATTAAGATGTATAGACCTTATGTAATGATGTAATCATGTAAAGTAACAGTAAAGACATATAGTAAGAATGAAATGACATTATATAAATATCACATCCCATTGGGGGAAACAGTACGAAATGTTAACCCGAGAGAAGTAATGTCAACCGAGGCGTTAGCCGAGGTTGACATTACCTTCTCAAGGGTTAACATTTCGTACTGTTTCCCCCAATGGGATGTGATATTTATTATATTACACCGAACATTTGTTTTTTTAGAGATCTTGACTATGACCAAATTAATTGCTTAACATTACATTTTGAGTTCAATGCTTAAAGAAGAGAAAAACAATCAAAACAATAAAAAACAATTTATTCAACAAATTCAACATGTAATTTTTATTGTGCATTGAACAATATCATCTTACATTTGATCATCAAGGGTCAACTTTACAGTTTTTACTCACTTTGCATTAAAAAAGAAATGCATAGAAGTTAATTTGTAATCGGATTTCCAAGATATATATTTTTAGATCCACGCGAGGGTGACATGATGCTGTCGCATATGTGACAGTAGCGATTATCTCCCTGTGACGTCACATTACGCTATATAGTAAAGTAATCACGTGAGGTGTAATAACACGTAATAATCCATGTTCATAACGTAACGTTGCAATATCATAACGCAATGTTGAACAGACTTCATGTTATATTGTGAAAACAAGAAAATAATGCACTGGCATTAACCTCATAATGCAGTAACCTAACGTAATGACAATTGCAATTTCTTAACAAAATGATGGGCACATTTAGACCCATGCGATTCATGACAAAATGCCATTTAATAACGTAATAGTTGGTGAACATGTCATTCACGTGTGTAAACATAACGTAATTATAAGTTTCACATTGTTCTTATAACCATTATCACGAGGCAGCAGTGGCGTTCCATATATAAAGGCGAAAAAGTTCATTACAATGGAAGTTCATACTGCTGCCATGATACATATACATGCTCCTTAAACCAGTTCAATGTTGAACAGCTGCAGCTTTCTCTGTCCAGCAGCCTTATTGGAGACAGCAAGCCGTGTGTTATCCTTGGATATACAAACACTACGTGGATTGTTCATGTCCAGCACATGTGAGGACAACATCTGTCCTGTATGAGATATCTGCACTATAGAGTTTGTGCCCTCACTGCAGACAAAGATACAGTCAGCAGGACCGACCGCTACACCACGTGGTTCCTTGATGATCTTCTCGTCCTTGACATCGACTCTCGTGTTGTTGACTCTATCATATATGTAGACTGTGTGCGCGTATCTGTCCGAGAGTACTACCTTATTAAGTTTCTTAATGTAAGTACAAGCACTGGTACCGTAAGGGTATATCTTTGTGGGGAATTGTATTCCAACCTCTTTCTCTTCTCCCTTCATGGATACAACACTTACAGGCTGCTCAGGAACATCTTTACATCCTACAAGCATACTGTCATTGTCTATCATACTTATAGACTGGAACTTTTTCTTCACATTGCATTCACGAACAACATTTATTTCACTTTGTTTAGTGATTTTGAGAAAGAATAATTTATATCCAATCGAAGTTGTTATTGCCACTATATCGTCCGAGACAACTGCTAGTCCTTGTGGAAAATTAGGCGTTGCGAATGAGTTTAAACTTTCCAGATTCTGATTAAACACAACACACCTCTTGTTTTTGTTGTCTACAGTCACTAACCTTCCATCCGACAGAAAATCAAGGCCTAATAACAAAGGATCCTTCACATCACCCTCACCTTTCTTCAGATCAATTGAAGTCAGTAGCTTCAGATTGACTTTCTGTTCATTCTGTGGACTCACAATAACGCCAGAAGAGAGTTCATGAGCTTGGATAAAGTTCATTGTGAGCTTCCCCGGCATGGGACGGTTAGTTGGAGGAAGGTTCAAAGAATCGACAAAGTCAAATTTTAATACGATGTCTTTTAACCCGGCAAACACTTTATCTGTTTGTGTTTTTAGTTCATTTTCATTTTCTTTGAAGTGAAATGCCACAATAAGTTGCTGGGCGGGACTTCCTAATGCAGAAGCAGTTTGTATCTCAGAAACGGTGTGTTTCAAGTCAGCAATACAGCTCTCACAGATGGCATTTTTTGTATTTATCTCGTCAAACGCTTGCTTTTGGAATGAGGCGATTTCCTTGGAAATGGTTTGCTTTAAATTCTCAAACATTTTATTTACATTGTCTTGCATTGTTTTTATTTGATCAGTTATTTTTAATGCATCCATATTAAATCTTTCTTTTGTTGTTTTCAAATGATGCATGATCTTATTAACTCTGTCCTCAATTTTCAGCAATTCTCGCTCAATGGTCGACAATTCGAGATTTTCCAGCTTCTTTGTCTTTTCAATCTCGACCACATGGTGGCATTTCCGGTGACTGACGATGGCACATTTCCCACAGCAAGGCTTGTCTTCATCCTCACAATAGAACTCCAGTAGCTTTTGATGTTCCTTACATTGATCCAAACCTTTCATATCATACATCAAGGTCACATTCTTAGTTTCATTTATATTCACCAGCTTATGTTTCGCCGTAACTGGGAAGAGTTGATGTATTTTCTCACATTCCTGACATTGGTATTCCCCACAATCCTCACAATACTTATAAGCCTCATTTGTTTTATAATTTCTTAAACAAGGCTGACACTGTTTTATTCCTACACGCCCGGGAACTTCGTCAATGTCTGCCATTTTAAACTCTGTTATTAAGATCAATATAGTACAAAGAATGAGGAAGTATAAATACAGATAGAGATAAATACTCCACGTCCAATAGAAATGTTATTTGAACAGCGGCGCTGGCATTCAAATATGTGATTTTTATGTCGAAATTGAGACATCAGAATATTCAAACGAGCAGAATATAACACGAAGAAAACTTTGAACTGAGATATCAGCTATTTAATTTATCATTCAAACTAGCAAGATATTAGATGTACATGTAAGATAAATTGGGTCGCTACATATGATTAATAAACTGGGTTAAAGTTTGTCGCGAGCGGTGGCTTTTTCGTCTTTTTTGATGCCGCATAATTTAAACATACTTTTTTATGTTTCTGATGAATGTTGTTTTGCAAATCCTTTTCACTACCCATTTTGCAAATGTTACCTTTTGCTTTTAAGGTACCAAATTTATGTCAAAACACCTGTCTGAAACATCAGTTAACAAGTTATGTTACGGACTAAACACAAGACAACTTTTATCCTAAATCAGTTTATCTTTTTTTTCAAACTTTCTCAACTCAAAATAAAAAAAAATGTTGTTTTTTTTTTGCAATGAGTAAGAGGTAGAAGCGGCAAGTAATCAGCCCGCCCCAAGCCCCCAAAAGGACTTTTTATTCTGGACTACCTTGTACTTTGTTTTATAGCCTGGCCCTTATAAGCTTATGAAACTTAATATGGGAACCATCCGTACATCTCACGCCTTCCATTGGTCAGTTCCGAGACTGTCAATAATTATAATATAATCAGTTGGATCGATGAGAAACGAGACTGGTCTCCATTGCCGCATATGTGTCTTTGGATGTGGTTGATAGGTTTTCTCTTTTCCTTGGACACATTTCAAACAAATGTAAACTAGCTCAGATTGCTTGTAATTTACACTATTTAAATCTGATTGAATAACTAGGAACAGAAAATAATTTTATTTTGGTATGTCCTAATTCATCTTTTATATAAATATTAATACAGAACGATTAATTTATATTTTACATACCATAATCAGCTTAGTCTTGGGGCACCGTAAGCATTGAGACGCCCTTCGCGAAATTAATTATTTGTCATGTCCCAATATTTTGAGACACATTAAGGATCAATATCATTTGGTGACCTTATGTTTTTGGGACACCTTCATAAAAATGGTAGTATTGTGTCCCTAAATTTCTGTACATATATATATATGGATATACTTTATATGAAATTTATCATTATGCTTGTTGAACAGTGTTTGTCTTCCAAGATAAATTTATGATTCTGACGTTGTTTTTTTCTCTAAGATTGCTATGCATTTGCAATGAAACTTCACTTAAAGTTTGGCTTTATCACAAAGTGATCATATTTTTCATTTCAGGTTTGGTCACCATGTTAATTCTCCACAGATGACAGTTTTTAGGCTGGAGCCCTCAGGCTTCAGCCTATATTTATCATACTGAAACCTGAAGCCTCACATAGAAAAGCCTTTACCTTTTTAACTAATTATTCAAATCAATGCGCTATTCATTTACATCAAATAGTTCACCGAATTAAAGGTTTCTACTCATCATCTGTACTTCACAAGTTTTGTTCTTGAACAACTTTTACCGTCTTTTCCTGTTGTTTTTTTTCCCCACAGTATTAGATTGTCGTTTGCAAATTGTGTCAGTATTTTTATATTATTATATAGTTGTTACTATGTTAAGCACTAATCATTTATAAATATAAAGAATATATAAATGTTACTGTTCTTAACCTTTAACAAATCCACAGTCTTCGCATAGGCGCTTTATTAGGAAACAGTTAACGTCGAGTTACATTGTAACACAGATTAAAAAATAGTTCTACTAGATGTTTTAGTATACAAATAAAACATTTGATAAACTTCATCCTTTATCTCCTATTCAGTTCTTTAAGTAATTGTACGAGTTTTATTTACCAAACAAAGCATAAAGAAGCGATAAAAATCAAATTCATAAAAGGCATACATGTACCACATTCTATATTTAAATAAAACACTCGAGAGGGTCATTACAAAAGTTAAGTCCATTGAACAGAATGTGAAAATGCGGAGAACTAGGAAAGCATATACATAGAGTGATATCTTATTTCGAGTCTTTAAAAACTTAATATGACATATGGATTGATTTTTAGACATTTTAATGATACGAAATTGTATGGTTTTTATCTGTATACTCATTCAGTGAATTAGTTCCTTTTAAAGCACTTCCAACCTTACTTACACTAATTACGTCCTCAAATGCCCCAGCCTTTCTGCGCTTTCAGCGCTTTGATTATTTAGTGCAGTCACAAATCAATGTCTGAATAGGTTACGTAGATATTTATGAATGTAGTGTCTATGAAATATATGAAAATTGCAAACTATGTGAATGTGTCAGATTGCTAGTGTTGTGTCATATGCTTCCTAAGAAATAACTTCTTTTAAGCCATTACTCCAAATATACTTGTTGGCCTTTTATCACATGGGCAAACAGATCCACATCAGAGGGCACATGTGTTCCATCATATCAGAATCTGCACTGTTTGCTTTTAGATCCATGTGGTTATTTCTGATTTGGAAGTGAACAATGCAGATCTTGATCAAACAGCATGGATGTGCTGGCTGATCTGGATCTACACTGTTCGCCCCTGTGATAAAAAGCCTATTTGTGGAGTAAATTAGAAATGTTTTGAAAAAATAGTTATGAACCATATTTTGCTGGAATGTATGAATTACGTTGTGTTCATAATTACTGCGTTTTAATGTATTGTATTTATTATTTATGAATTATGGAAATTTCTGTGAATTTTACCTGTTTTTTTATTTTATTTTTGTTGTATTTTCAACCTTGTAAAATCAATATGTTTTTAATATCATTTATGAATTGTGTATTTTGTCATTATTTAAATAATGATCATATTGATTTACTCGACCCAAAATTCTCATAGACAACAAAAGCCACTCAATTAAGTGGATAAAAAGTTTTAATAAGATTTAATGATTAGAAAGTGGTGATACATTGATAATGTTTATGAAACATACACTCTATATTATCTTGGCTGAGTGGGAGGGTGTGTCTTCTGGTTGTGTCAATTCCTGGTAAGCAGATTTTACTTTTCAAAGTTTGACACTGTGACAAAACTAGCTGCTGTGACAATGATGTTGTTGGTATAACATGGATTTATCACAGCTACTGCAACATGAATATCACATAGAGCTTGTAATTTTTACATGAATATCCCAGGGCCATTTAGTGTTACAATGGACATGAATATCCCAAAAAGCCAGGTGGTTTAACATGATTTACATGAGTGGCCACAGCAAGCTAAAGCTAACATAAATACCCCACAGAACCAGCAAAATAAACATTAATAACCCTTAAAACCAGCTAGTTCAAGAAAGATTACTTAATGAAAAGCTGGTATAACATAACTCTGTCACATAGCTAGTTGGTGTAACAAGCAGCCCCCCTCCCAAAAAAAAATACAACAGTGCCAGAGAGTAAGAGAAATACTACACCAAACTAGCGGCTGGCACAAATCTGGTAGGTGTGTGGAAGATTTAACACATCAACCTGGCGTAACATAAATATCCCACAATGCCTGTTTTGTAAGGATTCCCCATTATCAATCTTGTTTCAAAGTTTATTGTGGCTTGATAAGCCGTTCCAGGTTGACCATTATGGTATTGAACCACAAACTGTCTTTATTTTTAAACTTTATTTACCTTTACTACAATTACTGTTGATTTAAGATGTTATGCAATTCCTTGATCTTGATAAATTTATATGCATCAGTGACTGTATCTCAGATTTCTTAAATGCAGTTCAGAGTAGGCGGGAATGTTAAAGTGTAGGTAGATTCCTATTCACGGGTTAAGCTTGATCATCTAGGTATTAAATTAGCGCCTTAGCAAAGGAAATGATTGCAGAATTCGAGACAGGTTCTCGAATGCACCGCTTATAGAGTTGTTTATCAGTTGTAAAACAAAAAGTTCATAACGAAAATTGTTAAATCATAAATGTCTAACAAAAGAATGTTTTAAACAACGAACACTTCAGTTTGACTTTACACTAGTCAAAAGTTCTAAGTGCACACTTGATAAATGTTAATTTTTCCAATAATTTGATTGAATCTTTCAAAATAGTGTCAATAACAATGAAGAAGAATCAATATTCTATTAAAGCACACCAAAAATTTTAAGTCTGCTTTACCAGATTAAAAAATAATAATATTTTAGCTCACTTGTTCTCAGAAAGCAATTCTCAAGTTAATTATCATTGCATCGGCATCATTTGTGATCGTTTTCTCATCTCTGTATAAATTTAATTTCATGCAGATTTAAAGGAAATACTGTAGTTTGCCTTTCCATTGCACTGAAATAGCTTTCTGTAGTTTTGTAATGGTCAGCTGGGCACGATGAGCCAACACACTCAACTTTATTTTATCCATAACGTTTTTACAGGATTTCAAGGAGTAAATTCCATTTTTCACACAATGTTTTGTGCCAAAAGCTTTTGAATTGTCCAGCAGTTTGGGATGATACAATTTTCTATGATAGATGTGTAACAGCCTTTCCAAACGAAAAAAATGTATTCATTTCGATAAAATTGACCAGTTTTCGGATACGCCCTTTGACCGAATAAGCGTCATTTTCGAATAATTCGATCTTGAAGTTTATTGAATTTCTATAAATTTTAGTTTTAAATTTTTATTTATTGGACACTTATCCAACAAATGTTACACTATTTTTTTTCGAGTTTACGTTGTTTAACGTAAATATTTAATGATGTAATTGAGTAACATCAGCGTTCAACGTAAGCAACGTATTCAATCTAGAAATAATATCGTTTGATTTTCTTCTTAAATTAATAAAATATGCAAAAATAAGGTATTTCTTTTGCATTTACGAAAACCGTCAAGATTTTTTTACAACAAATTTGAAGTTGTCCCTGTGAAAAGAATTTTGACGGCAATGTCGTTGTCTGCTGACGTCAACCGTTCCATGATTACAATTTGTTGGTGTGTTTTTCGTGTTTGTCTTGAGTCGGTGAACATGTGAAAAACAAAAACGATTGTAAAAAAATAAATTTCGCTTGCCGCACGGGGATAATGCATAAAAAGCGTATGCCGACGTGGATGACGTAAAACGTAAAACATACGCACGGTTTTCAAAAAAATTATTGTTGTTTGATCATTATTAACATTAAGTCAAACTTTCATTCAATTTGAATAAGTTTACTTTAAGATATTCAAAATTGAAAAGTGTGCACTTAGAACTTTTGACCAGTGTATATTAGATATTTACAGTCATTTTATTACTATGTTGCGTTAACAATTTTATTAGTGGGCGGCAGAAGCCGCCCACTATATTTGTGCTTACTTTGAAATTTGATGTAGAAGGAGACCAGCATAATCTCAGAAATGTTTGTATTTTCGTTCAGATATATATTAATGAGAGATGTTTTGCAAAAAAAAGTAGTCACAAATTGTTAACGATTTGCACCATTGGAACTGGTTGACATCGCTTTGTAGGATTTCAGTGGTTTTTAAAAAAATTTCAAATAATAAGTTCTCCTGAGCACGTGACTATTTTTTGTGGGGATAATAGCATAATTTCAGAAATGTTTATATTTTTGTTCTGATATATATATTAATGAGAGTTTATGTGCAAAAGAACTTATTAACAAATGGTTAACGAATCGTATCATAGGAACTAATTGACATCGCTTTGTAGGATTTTTTTTTATTTTTCTTAAATTTTAAAATAATAAGTTCTCCTGAGCACGTGACTATTTTTTGAAAACAACGGAAGCCGATCCTTCCGTATAATCGGTCAGGGATGTTGACTGTTGCACTGTAGGTGTACCTGTTGGAAGTTGTGGAGCATAATTCGTGAGAGTTTTGCTCGGAAACAAAGGTTTGAATAATTGTACAATTGCGATACTGGTCATCCATTGTTTTAATTGTACATTGCAAGACGTAGTTTCCGTATAATCGGTCAGGGATGCTGACCTTTGCACTGCGTTTATACCTATTGTGATCTTGTGGAACATAAATGGTGAGATTGTTTTTTCGGGACAAAATGTAATTATACTATTAAATTATGGTACGTTGCTTTTTTAATCGTGCAATGGTCTGTTTGTTAATGTTTGTTATATACCGCGTCGATTGTTTTTCGGGTTTGACATTGTTACGTAACACAGACGGCGTTTAGCCCAAACTACACACAACTCCGGTGATCTCCCCTTGATTGTGTTACCCAAAAATATTGAACACTTTCGTTAGAACAAATTTCTAATGTTTTGTGCGAATTTAAATTGTTAAAGTTATAAAAATGATGCAAACTGAGTTTTTCGGAAGTGGAACTAACATCACAGATAGTACGTGAAATCCTGAAAGGATTTCAAATAAAAGACCGTTCCTGATTTTGAGCTTGGGTTCTTTTGATGAAGAAATCATGGTCGAATATTGCAAGAATAAAGATAAATATTGTGTCTGCATTTTAATTATAAAATCAATACTTATATTAGACCACTGAACATATATTTAAACGAAGTTAAAGCACTTTTATAAGCAGTTAAGTTCAAGTTGAACACAAGATATACATGTAACTTGCAACTATTTGATTAGGAGCCCTTAAAAACTCTCAACAGGGACAAACAACCCCTGGTTTTCAAAAGCTATTGAAATCCGAAATCCCTGCACCTCTGAAGAGACTTTTCACGAGCAAAGAACACTGTTGTTGGCTCATTAGATGTGATAAATTTGTCAATAAAAAACATATTTAAAAGAACATATCAAACTTAGCCAGGGGGTCAAAAGTGAAAAAAAATCAAATATACTTGCATAAAAATGCAAGAACCTGCATCTTTTGAAATCCCTAAATGATATCTTCTAATGAAAATCATTTAACTAAATCATTAAATGGCATTGAAAGAACATAGATGTATTAATATTTCTGATGACAAACTAAGAATAATTATATATATTATAATTACCTATGTATTAACTTTAATAGTTATAGTAACTGTAATAGCTTTATGACATGTAGAGTTATTTCTAAATTTTTAGTTGAAGATGATAATATTCACTAAGAAAGATTGTTCAGGTCATTCTAAGGGGCAAAACTAAAAATTATTGATCAAGTGCACCTTTCTGCTATAAAAATGTGCCTTTCATTGCATGTGTTACTAGTGTAGATCCAGATCAGACTGAACATTTGTGCCATCTGATCAGATCTACATTGGTCATGTCTTGTTCAGAAATAACTAAATATGAATCTGAAAGTGAATAGTGCAGATTCTAACTAAACAGCAAAGAGATGCAGGGTGATCTAGATCTACACTGTTTGCATATGTTAAGGGTTGAAGTTAGAAATGGATTTTCTGTGCAAAAGTCAAGTATTCCATGTTTTGTGTCTACTCTTTCCATGCAGCTTTTATTCCATGTGTGACAATATTAGACCATAAGATTAGACCATATCAACATGCATATCAGTTTGGCTAATCAGAGTCTGTTAATGTTTAGATCTTTTAGGTACATGTACTTCCTAGTAGGTCAAGATTCAAAGAATGTATATATAGATCAGATAGATGAGATGCATGCATTAAAAGGGTCTAAATAAAATTGACAGATACCAGTGGGGAAAGGGTGTCTGTAAAAGGCTTTAGCTAACGAAATGAATTTAAAGAGCCCCTTTATCAGATTTATAAGGTTGGACACTTCCTAAAAATATGGTTACATTAACATAACTCTGGCTCCCTCTGACACATTGTTATACATGAAACCAAGATCAAACAGCCTTTCACTGGGTCCTTGTGTATTTACGTTGAAAGTGAAAATATTCAAGAGACATAGTACATGTACAAGGTAAAGAAATAAGCTATAACAATATATGAAATAAATACAATTTTGTTAACCCAACAATTTCCAAACTATATGACTAACACAAAAAAATTTGTTGTTCCTCTTTTATTTACTAAATGACATTTATAAGGCTAATGGCATTGTTTTAAGTTGTGATGTGTTGCTATAAAGCATGAATATAAAATTATCATCAAAATTGTTATTTGTGTAAATATTGAGTTGCATAAAACCAGGGCTAGGCATTCTGGGCAATGATGTATTTGATCCTGGTATTGCTCGATCAAACATACATGTATCCTGTAATGTTTTTGTATTTATTTAATGTCCTGTTCAATTGCTTTTAATGTCCCCTTTCTCATTTATTTAAACAGTTCCCCAAAAATTACTTTTGTCAATATTTTGACCAGTTTTATTTTGTTGAATATTCTCATTTCTAGCAACTATTGTATTGGATAATTTTCAATGATTGTTGTATCTGAATTATTGGTATTTATATGCAATTCCCCCTTAATTTCTACAAAGAGCATTAGCAAGAAACATAACTCTGTGTACCTTTTTTCTGGGATTATCTCCCCGTTTTGTACTTGGAGATAAATGTTTAACCTGTTTCGGCAAGTTGGATATTTCTCAATTTCTACTAAGGGCATTGGCATGAAAGTTTTCACACTCACTTAACAGTGCATAGTTTATGACGCTTACAAGTTACTTATTTCTGGCTAGCTAATTCCTGGGGTTATCTCCCCATTTTACACTAAGAGATAAATGGTTAACCTGTTTCTGAAAGTTGGATATTTCTCATTGTCTGCAAAGAACAGTAAAATAAATTTAACACACGTGCTTAACAGTGCACAGGTCATGACCCTGACAAGTTAAATAACTCCAGCTACCTTATTTCTGAGGTTATCTTCCCATTGTGTACTTAGAGAAATGGTTTATCTGTTTCAGCATGTTGAATATTTCTCAATTCCAATCATGTGCCTCTAATAAATACCCACCCTCCAAATACTTGCATCATCAGTGTTTGTAATAATGCCTAAGCATTAATTACATTAAGTTCTGTAACTTTCCCAATTTTGTAATGAATTATCTTTACATTATAATCTTAGGTTATAAATATGTTACATTAATTGATTTTCATGTAAAATTCTTTTTATGCTCAGGTTCTGGAGCAAGAGAAAGTTCTTTTTTCCATTATTTAGAACTAACTTGTGATTTTTTGCTGTTTTAACATTGTGCTATCATTTTAAATTTGTATCATGACAATCTTCGCTACCGGGGCATATGTGTTGTCCAAACACAGCTTCTTTTTTGTGTGTTTTCTTTTTTGTTTTGTTTATTTACAGTGAAAATTTTACTGCAATTTAACTAATATCACATACATTGTATCTATATGTCATTCAACATAGGCAACCCACAATGTTGCAAGCACATAACATGTCTTCTATAGGAGTTTCTTCATTCTGTATAGTTATTATAAATCTTTATAAGTGGAATAATACTGGAATTTCTGTTACATTGAATATTATGCGTTTTTGTTTTTTTTTTATTATCTTTACGCTCCGCTGGTTTAAAGCCCTTTCAGTGCTTTGATTTTTTTCATGAGGCGATTTTTGAAAACGACAGAAGCCCGTACTATCGGGATGTTGACTGTTTCACTGCGTATGTTCTGATTTTTGTAGTAATAGAACGTAATAATCTCAGTCATTCCGATTTCGTCAGAGCAGTGAGATTACATTGTTGTAATAACAAGAAAATCCTTCTCCCGCCCACTTTGATGCCTTGCATCAACATTTTTCTTGTTTCCATTTTGCGGACACAATCGAGCTCCGGTGTACTGGATTCCAGGTGATTAAGTATTTAGTTTTCTTCATTTTCCAACTATTAATCTTAAGCCAGTCCACATCCCTCTCTGAACTTCATCAGATAATTCAGACATGTCTCTCATTGCAGTAGGACAGTTAATATACTGGCTACAATAAACATTTGGTTATGATTGAAAAAATTATAAAAAAGACAAACTAATTATCTGACTAGTGGCTAGTCAAGTGTATGGCTACAATAAATGTTGCTCACAAACTGTTGCTCTGTGCTTATTAATCGCGGAGGGGTATATAGATTAACTCTCCAAACGTCTATCCGTCCCTAAGTCCGGAAACTCTCGCGTTCCATAAAAAATATGCAAGCTTAGCTATGTAACTTGGTATTGGTTAGAGGGCAACGAGGAGATTATGCCCATAATTATTTTTGATCGGATAAGCATGTGTTGCAAAATGTTTAAAAATACCACACAGAAACTGCACCTTATCTCATAAACCATTAAAGCTTTGTAAATGAATCTAATAATATAGATAGAGGATTAGAGGATAGTTACAGGATTATGCATGACAATGAGTTTTTCATCCCATCTGGCCGGGAACACAGGAAAGGATAAAAATTATGCAGGCTAGATTTGCAAAACGTGTATATGATAAGTGGTTAATGAGACTGTTAAGATACATGTCATCATTATTATTAACATGGCATTATGTTGTATACACATAACGTAATTTTGTATTCACGTAAAGAAATGGTGTAAAGAATGTAAAGACATCACGCAGTAATCCATGTTCATAACGTAAGGATGCTTCATCATAACGCAATGTAGAACAGACAACGAACTATTGTGAAAACATAACGAAATGAAGCACAGAGATAACGTAATAATCCAGTTATAGTCTATCGAAATGATGCACACACATAAAAACGATGTAATACATGACAAAATACCTTCATCGTTTAACCTTACCTGTGTTTAATGGTTGAACATAACATTCGAGTGTGTGGACATAACATCGTAATGATTAAACTACACCATTTTAATTACGTTGTTTGCACTATTGCGATTATGCATATGCATGCTTATTAAATCAGTTCAATGTTGTACAGCTGCAGCTTTCTCTGTCCAGCTGATCTATTGGATACAGCAAGTCGCGTGTTATCCTTGGATACACAAACACTACATGGATGCTGTATGTCCAGCACATGTGAGGACAATATCTGTCCTGTATGAGATATCTGCACTATAGAGTTTGTTTGTAAATTGCAGACAAAGAAAAAGTCATCAGGACCGACCGCCATACCACATGGTTCCTTGATGATCTTCTCGTCCTTTACTTCGAATCTCGTTTCTTTTTCATAGATGTAGACGGTGTGCGCATATCTGTCCGAGAAGACAACCTTATTACGGTTCCTAATGTAAGTACAAGCACACCCATCGAGAAGATATGTCTTTGTGGGAAATTGTATTCCAAGCTCTCCCTCTTCTCCTCTCGTGGATACAACAGTAACTGGCTGAGGATCATCGATACATCCTACAAGCATTCTGTCATCGTCAATCATGCTAACTGACTCAAACTTTTTCTTCACATTGCATTCACGAACAACAGTTATTTCGTTTTGTTCAGTGATTTTTAGGAATATTAGTTTATATGCACCGGAAGTTGTTATCGCCACTTCATCTTTAAACACAACCGCAAGATCTTGTGGGGTATCAGATAACGCGAATGAGTTTAACCTTTCCAGATTCTGATTGAACACCACACATGTCTTATTTTTGTTGTCAACAGTCACTAACCTGCCTTCTGACAGAAAATCAAGGCCTGAATATAACGGTTCATTCTTATTATCACCTTCACATTGCTTCAGGCTAATGGAAGCCAGCAGCATCAGAATGACATTCTGTTCCTTCTGACGAGTCATAATAACATCAGAAGAGATTTCCGGAGCTGGGATAAAGTTCATTGTGAACTTCCCCGGCATGGACTGGATAGTTGGAGGTAGTTTCAAAGAATCGTCAAAGTCAAATTTCAACTCGAAGTCTTTTAACCCGGCGAAAACTTCCTCTGTATGTGCCTTTAGATCATTGCATCGGTCTTTAAAGTGATTGGTCATAATAAGTTGTTGGGTGGGACTTCCTTGTTCTGAAACAGCTTTTATCTCAGCAACGGTTTGTTTCAAGTCAGCAATACAACTGTCAAATACGGCCGTTTTTGTATCAAAGTCCTGAAACGCTTGCTTTTGAAAAGCAGAAATATCATTGGAAATGATCTGCTTTAAGTTCTCGAACATTTCATTCACCTGGTCTTGCATTGATTGTATTTGATCAGTTATTTCGAGAGCATCCTTAATAAATTTATCTTTCTTGCTTTCTAAATAATGCGCTATCTGTTTTAATTGCTCTTCAATTTCTAGAATCTCTCGCTGAATATTCAACAAATCGAAATTTTGCAGTTCCTGTGTTTTCTCGATCTCGACAACATGGTGGCATTTTCGGTGACTGACGATGGCACATTTCCCACAGCAAGGCATCTTCTCATCTTCACAAAAGAACTCCATTAACTTCTGATGTTCTTTACATTGATCCAAACCTTTCATATCAAACTTCGACTTTACTTCGCTAGCCTTCACCAGTTTATGTTTCGCCGTAACTGGGAAGAGTTGATGTATTTTCTCGCATTCCTGACATTGGTATTCCCCACAATCTTCACAATACTTAGAAGCCACACTTGTTTTATTATTTCGTTAACACGACTGACACTTTTTTAATCCTATACGTCCGGGAACTTCGTCTATGTCCTCCATTTTAAAGTATAATTACCTGCTATATTTTGATCGTTGAACAAGAATGCGGAAGTAAAAATACAGATAAAGATAATTATTCAGTCTAACAGAAATGTTATTTGTACAGCGGCTCTGGCGTTTAAATATGTAATTGTTATGTCGATAATTAGAAAAAAATATATTTCTTTGAACGAACAGAATATAAAAGAAGAAAACTTTGAACTGAGATATTAGTTACTAAATATATCATTAAATATAGCAACAGAGATTAGATTTAAGATAAACTTGGTCGCTACATACGATAAAACCTTAGTTTAAATTTAAAAGAACGAAATGAAATTGAAGAGAAACTTTCATATAGGATAAATGTTTATTGAATTTTTAAAACGCAATTCAATTGCGCATAGTTTTGCGCATGTTTACCCTAAATTTTGTATATCGTGACGTTATATCAAAAAACTTATATCAAATAGGAAATTCACATAAAACAAATATGAAAGAAATTATCGGTCTATAAAAAATACGAGTAATACTTGGTCTTCCATTAGACTGGGTTCAGACATAAAATCCTGGCATCTTGGATTTTTTTTGACGTGACCGGTGGCTTTCTTTGTTCCGTTTTCGTCTATTTTTTTTCTGCTGCCGCATTGCTAAACATACTTTTTTATATTTCTCGAGGAATGTTGTGTTGAAAATCTTTTCCACTACCCTTATGGTAAAGGTTACTCTTTGATTTTAAGGTACCAAATTTATGTCAAAACACCTGTCAAAAATATTAGTTAACAATTTATGTTACGGGAAATAGGCCAAACACAAGACAACTTCTATCCTAAATCTGTATCAGTTTTTCAAACTACCGCTAAATAAAACATATGTTTTGCAATGTTTGAGAGGTCACCTCGCCCACAACTCCTCGAAGGACTTTCATTCTGGACTACTTTTTACCTAGTTTTATAGCCTAACCCTAAGTTTATGAAACTAAATATGGGAACCATCCTTACATCTCACGCCTCCCATTGGTTAGTTCCGCGACTGTCTACAATTATATAATCAGTTGGATTGCTGAGTTATGAGACTTGTCTCCATTCTCAACTATACGTCTTTTGATTTGGTGGATAGGTTTTCCCTTTCCCCTGGACACATTTGCAACCAGTGTAAACTCAGCTTAGATTGCGCTTATAATTTACACAATATGCAACTGAGTGAATAAGTAAGACTGCATAGAACAAACTTATTCTATGCATGTTCCGATTCAGCTTTTATATAAATAATAATGCAGAACGGTAAAGTACAGTTTACCTGCCATAATCACCCTAAGAGTGATCAAGGTATTTTTTCATTGTATATTTTTATTAAAATGTGGTGATATTTTTCATTTCAGGTTTGGTCACCATGTTAATTCTCCACATATGACAGTTTTTATTTAGTACAGGTTCAAATCGATTTCTGAAGAGATATCATAAATGTATTTATTCATGAATGTTGTGTCCAGGAAATATATGGAAATTGCAAACTCTGAGAACATGTCAGATTGTCAGTGTTGTGTCATATGCTTCCTATGAAATAACCTCTTTTAAGCCATTACTACATATATACATGTACGCCTTTAATCCCTTGGGAAAACTGTAGATCCAGATCAGCCGACGCACCTGTGCCATCAGATCTGGATGTGCACTGTTCTCTGAGATCCATGTTGTTTTTACTGACCTAGAAGCAAACAGTGAAGATTCTGATCTTATAGCTGTGCTGGCTGATCTGGATCTACACTGTTTGCCAATGTGATAAAAGGCATATAAAAGGAGTAAGTTAGAAATGTTTTGGAAATAGTTATGAACCCTATTTTGCTGGAATGTATGAATTACGTTGTGTTCACAATTACCTGTATTTAGTTTTAATGTATTGTATTTATTATTTATAAATTATGGAAATTTCTGTGAATTTTACCTTTTTTATTTTATTTTATTTTTGTTGTATTTGCAACCTTGTAAATTAAATATGCTTTTAATATCATATATGAATTTAAATTATGATTTATGAATTGTGTATTATGTCATTTTTTAAATAATAATAGTGATTGACTCAACCCAAAATTCTCACAGACAACAAAAGTCATTAAATTAAGTGCATAAAGTTTTAAAGATTAAATGATTTATAGAAAATAGTGATACATTGATTATGTTTATAAAATTTCACTCTAAATTATCTTGGCTCAGTGGGGGTGTGTCTTGTGGTTGTGGCCTTTCCTGGTATGCATATTTACTTTTCAAAGCTTGACACTGTGACAAAACTAGCTGCTGTGACAGTGATGTTGTTGGTATAACATGGATACATCACAAACAGCTACTCCATCATGAATTACCCACACAGCTTGTAATAGCTTGTAACTGTAACACTGTACAATAGAGACATTTAGTGTAACATGAATATTTCAAAATAGCTAGCTAGTACACCAATGTTACACAGAGCAAGTTAGTGTATCAATTATATATTTATATATTTATATGATATATTTATTTGTTTAAATAAAATCTTCCTTCAATAGTAACATACTTATATACAACCAACCAGTGTAAAATGAATGTAGTGTAAGCCAGAATAACAAAATTATCCAATATGGAAAACAAGTGTAACATTAATATCCAACACAGCCAACAATTGTAACATGATTACAGCAACCTTGTGTTTCATATGCCAGAGTTAACATAGTGAAAGTAAAGCTAACACGAATGCCCCCACACAAGCAGCGACTTTAACATAAATGTTCTTTAAAGCCAGCTAGTTCAAGACAGATTAACCAAGGTAAGCTGGTATGACAAAAATGAAAACTCTAGTGCTGCTGTTTGTGAATTTCCCAAAACCTAATTATGCCAGAGTACAAGAATGAGTACTCAAAGCTAACTGGGTTCGCACAAATCCAGTAGGTGTGAGGTAGATTTAATATGTAGCTGGCCGGTTAACATGAATGTCGCACAATGCCAGTTGGTGTTAGGATTCCCCAAATCAATCTTGTTTCAAGGTGTAGGTAGTGACATGTGAAGCATTGCCAGGTTGACGTTAATGGTATTAAATGAAAACACAAGTCTTTTTACTTGATTTATTTTTGTTTTACAACGTTTACTGTAGATCTGTGGATTCAAGATGGTATATAGGGAGCGCATACCAGTAAGATAGCCACTTACCTGAACTGGCCATGTAGAAATTATGAAATAGGGCATACTATGAAGATATTTTGACATTTATCAAGCCTAAATTAATTATAGATACAGGTTTTGTGTTTTCAAGGTATTTAGAATATATTTGTTTATTAACTGTTAGAAACCAAAAGCAGCCAGGTGATGATCAGTGTGATGCAGGGGCTTGAATTCGAAACTAGGGAAATCCTGTATAGAAATCTGTTTCCGGGTCAGAAATTCAGTTGGATGTTTTTGGATTTATTTTGCGGAAAATCGGTAGGGATGACAGCTATTGGCTATATTCTTTTCTGAATCTGCTGTTTCAGCTGGTTTGAAAGCAACCATTTCTGGGAGTTGTCGGTTGGACATTAATATTTTGCAAGATTTTAGTTTTCGTGATTTTTGCCTCTGCCGACTGTGCAAAAGTGATGCTTGGACTGTGTTTCAGTGTTCCTTGGATTTTTTGAGGAGTTCTTCATAGCCTGAATTTGTGTTGCCTGAGTAGCTTATAGCCATATGTTTACAGTAATCACTGATTTCTGTTTCAGGTTGTTGTTGTGGATTGATTTCATAGACTAGGTACAGAGTGTGTGTCGGAAACTGTGAAATTAGGACCGGTTACTGGCGTCCGCCGCCATAGTCTCTTGATCTTGATTGTCTATATGCAACAGTTTTTGTATCTCAGTTTTATTACGTTCGGGGCGGGGTGGGCGGGAAGGTAAAAAAAGAGGGTTGATCATCTGTTATCTATCGGTATTAATTAAGCGCTTAACTAGAGGATATATTGCAGAACTTAAGACAGGTTCTAGAATCCACCAACAGCAAAATAGTTCCTAAATAGCGGAGTCAACAGAGAAGAAAGTGTAAGTCCGCTTAGTCTTGGTATAGCCGAGCAAAGAAAGGCATAGTGGGAGTATTAAAGCTAATAGAGTTGTAAACAGTTGTAAAACAAAAAACTTCGGAATCATAACAAAAAGATTTAATCATAAGATATACAATATATTACAAAAATACAAGGGCTTATTAGAAAGGGTTGGCAGGGGGTAGGGCGGCTCGTCAAGCGCCAGTGGGATAATTGGGTAATAAGAAGGTTACGATACACATCATTGTTATTAACATGACATTACTATGTATAGACATAACATTAAGCTGTATAGACTTAACGTAATGATGTAATCATGTAAAGCAACAGTAAAGACATATAGTAAGAATGTAATAACGTAATAATCCATGTTCATAACGTAACGATGCAATATCATAACGCAGTGTTGAACAGACTTCACGTTATATTGTGAAAACAAGAAATTAATGCACTGGCATTAACCTCATAATGGATTTACCCAACGTAATGACAATTGCATTTACTTAACAAAATGATGGACACACTTAGACCCAAGCGAATCATGACAAAATGCCATTTAATAACGTAATAGTTGGTGAACATGTCATTCACGTGTGTAAACATAACGTAATTATAAGTTTCACAATGTTCTTATAACCATTATCATTAGCATTGGTGCTCCATATATTAAGGCGAAAAAAATCATTATAATGGAAGTTCACACTACCGCCATGATGCATATACATACTAATTACACAAGTTCAATATTGTACAGCTGCAGCTTTCTCTGTCCAGCTGCTTTATTGGAGACAGCAAGTCGCGTGTTATCCTTGGATACACAAACACTACGTGGATTGTTCATGTCCAGTACATGTGAGGACAATATCTGTCCTGTATGAGATATCTGAACTACAGATCTTGTCATCAAACTGCAAACAAAGATACAGTCAGCAGGACCGACAGCCATACCACGTGGTTCCGTGATGATCTTCTCGTCCTTGACATCGACTCTCGTGTTAGTGCCTTTGTCAAAGATGCAGACTTTGTGCGCGAATCTGTACGAGTGTACTACCTTATTACGGTTCTTAATGTAAGTACAGTCACTGGTACCGTTTGAGTATATCTTTGTGGGGAATTGTATTCCTACCTCTTCCTCTTCTCCCTTCATTGATAAAACACGAACTGGCTGAGTATCATCGTTACATCCTACTAGCATACTGTCATTGTCTATGACACTTATAGATTGGAATTTTTTCTTCACATTGCATTCACGGACAAAATTTATTTCATTTTGTTTAGTGATTTTGAGAAAGATTAATTTATATCCATCCGTAGTTGTTATTGCCACTATATCGTGTGAGACAACCGCAAGTCCTTGTGGAAACTTAGCCAACGCGAATGAATTTAAACTTTCCAGATTCTGATTAAACACAACGCACCTCTTGTTTTTGTTGTCAACAGTCACTAACCTTCCATCCGACAGAAAATCAAGGCCTAGTAACAAAGGTACCTTCACATCACCTTCACCTTGCTTCAGGTCAATGGAAGCCAGCAGTTTAAGATTGACTCTCATAACCTTCTGTGGAATCACCGTAACACCGGAAGAGATTTCTGCAGCTCGGATAAAGTTCACTGTGATCTTTCCCGGCATAGCATCGTTAGCTGGCGGTAGTTTTAAAGAAATGTCAAAGTCAAATGTTACAACGAGGTCTTTTAACTCGACAAACATATTCTCTGTTTGTGTTTTAAATTCAGTTCCTCGGTCTTTGAAGTGATTAGCCATAATGAGTTGCTGGACGGGACTTCCTTGTTCTGAAACGGCTTGTATGTCAGTAACGGTTTGTTTTAAGTCAGCAATACAGCTGTTACAGACGGCAGTTTTTGTATCAATATCGTCAAACGTTTGCTTTTGGAATGAGGCAATTTCTTTGGAAACGGTTTGCTTTAAATTTTCAAACATTTTATTAATCTTGTCTTGCATTGTTTGTATTTGATCAGTTATTTTGAATGCATCCATAGTAAATCTAGCTTTTGTTGTTTGCAAATGAGACATGATCTTATTAGCTCTGTCCTCAATGCTTCGCAAATCTCGCTGTATTTTCGGCAAATCGAGATTTTCCAGCTTCTTCGTCTTTTCAATCTCGACAACATGATGACACTTCCGGTGACTGACGATGGCACATGCCCCACAGCAAGGCTCGTTTTCATCTTCGCAGAAGAACTTTAGCAGCTTGTGATATTCCTTACATCGATCCAGTCCTTTCATGTCATACATCGAGGTCAAAGTCCTAGCTTCCTCTATATTCACCAGTTTATGTTTAGCTGTAACAGGGAAGAGCTGATGTATTTTCTCACATTCCTGACATTGGTATTCTCCACAATCCTCACAATACTTATAAGCCTCATTTGTTTTATTATTTCGTAAACAAGGCTGACACTGTTTTATTCCTACATGCCCGGGAACCTCGTCAACGTCCGCCATTTTAAACACCGTAAGATCATTGATATAGGCCTACAAAGAATGAGGAAGTATAAATGCAGATAGAGATAAATATTTTGTCCAATAGTAATATTTATAAGTAAAGCGCGGCTTTCAAATAAATGACACTTATGTCGAAAATTAAACGAACACATTTTAAAGAACAGAACTTGACAACAGAAGATCTCGAATTTAAGATATCATTTTCTATACTTATTGTTCTTTTAGTTGTACTTAATTTTTTTCGCTTTAAAAACAAACTCAGATAAAATTCGAATTCAATTAAACTGGATGGGCATTCCTTAATAAGGTAAATTATGTGTTTTGATTTCAAGTATGCAAAATAAGTCATCTTATGTTACATGATATCACACACAGCATGCTGGAGGAAAAAAACCTCCGAGTCCTAGTTTGTGTGAAAATGATCGCGATTGTCATCGTAAGAAAATTAAATTTTATTAAATTTAACTGTTTACTAGCCTGACAATATGCACCATGTAAAGCGTTGCTGTTCACCAGTAAAATGAAATCTGTGGCCTTGTGGTGAAGGTAGTATGTAAGTCGCAAGTTACTTCGCTAGGTGATTTCGTGTCCTCTCATGGGCAAGTTATATGAGATCAGAAAGATGCCAGCTGATAGAACGGCGTGGTACCCGTTGTCAACTTTTACGAGTAAAGTTGCGATACTAAATCAAGTATGGATACTTACAAAGTAATATAATATGTATAGATGAAAAGGGAACTTTGAAAGCCATCTAACACGACATATATGAAAATACTGCAGGCTCGGTTTGATTGAGCCTGTTCATGGACAGTAATGGAAATGCATATTACTGCCCAAGCCGCCTAGCCCCGGGTTTAGCGCAACTCAATATTTACACCAGTAAACAGTATAAAATGACTATCCCAAACGATGGTATGCATATGGCGGTGAACATGGGACATTCAATGCGGTATTTTCAGATTAAAACCATTCTATGTTCAACGGCGTTTGGTCTCCAGATAAAATAATGGGTTTGTTCTAAACAAGAAAATAATGGGCGGGACAAAACAAAATAGAATTTAGACAGGGGATCTTAGAAAAAAATCCTGCATATCACAGACAACGCCAATCCTTTTCTGGAAGAAGTTTTATAGAATCATCAGTCAAAATTTTAACAAGACGTCTTCTTATTCGGTATATACCTTTTCTGTTTAAGTTTTAAGTTTATTTTTCCCAGTATTTGAAGTGCTGGGCCATGATATGTTGTTGCGTTGGACATCCTTGTTTTGAAACGGATTATATCTCTGCAACGATTACCATCACGTCCATACTAATTTTCACAAACGCCCATTTTGGCATCATATCCGGAAAACGCTTGCTTTGACATGAGGCGATCTGTTTTGAAACGGTTTGCTTTAAAATCTCGAACATTTCATTGAACTTGTCCTGCATTGTTTGTATCTTAGCGTTTAAGTCGTACGCATCCTTGGTTAATCTTTTGATGTTGTAAGAAGATTCACAATCTATTTAACTTTATCTTCAATTTATTGCATATCTCGCTAAATGTTTGAAAAATCTATTTGTTTCATCTCCTTTGTGGCCTCCTCGATCTCGACAATACGGTCGCATTTTTGGTGACTGACAACAGCACATTTCCCGCAGCAAGGCACGTTCTCATCTTCACAAAAGTACTCCAATAGCTCCTTATGTTCGTGGCATTGATCTAAACCTCTCATTGTCGTATTTCGATGTTACGTTTCCAGCCGTGCTTTCATTCACCTGCTTATGTCTCGAGGGTTGATGTCAGTTCTCACATTCTTTACACTGGAATTCTCCACAATCCTCACAAAACGTATTTTCTTTATTTCTGATATTATTTATCAATCATGGCTGGCATAAATTTAGTTCATATACATCCAGAAACTCCTTGTATGGCTGCCATTTCCCGTAGATGTCTCTTTCTGTCGATGTAAGTTGACATTTTATTCAATAGCTACAAATTTTTATAGTCGTTGTTTTTTGTACAGCCCAAGGAACAGAAAGAGAGACAGACTGACAGGCAGAAAGACGGACATATTAAAATTAAAAGAAAAGACGACAAGGAAAATTTTGATATAACCCGTTTTCAAAATAATACAGTTGGTTCATCACACAAATAAAGAACAACTTAATTTTAAAATTTCGGTGATATTAAACCTCAATATTTTACTGTATATTGCTAACAGCTGAATATTCATATATTTTATCAGTTCTTCACGTCCAATGACATGTTAAATAAGACTCGGAAAGGGAGATCATTCGTTCTCTTAAGCATCCATTATTTTTCAGAGTTGTCTTTCTTCATTGTTTACAAGAAAACTGTCGTTGTTTTCCTCACACTTTCGTGTTGTTTGCCATTCCAAAGTGTTTGAGTTAATGCAGATTCCATATCACCAAACTGCTTATTTCGCATATTTTAATTCTGCGGACGAATTTTATAAAAAAAATTATTAACCCTTTCCTGTAAAAAAACAAACATAACACAACCTTAAAGGAGTTGCTTAAATAAGGTCATGAATGAAATAAATGACAAACCGTGAAACATTATTCTTAATATTTAAAAGTTATAAGTGTAATTTATCGGTAAGTTATATTAGATATTTAAACATTTTCTGACTATTGCGTATTTAATAACTTTCAAAACATATTTGAATTACCAAATTAAAATATATGGATATCATTGATGATTTTCGTTTGCATGGCTATGGTATTTTGCCTGTACGCACGAATACACTCTGCTGACCCCGAGGGCAACAGTTCAAAATGTCATCCCTGATACCGAGGGACAACAATTTTGACTGTTCCCCACATATCCATGAAATAACTGTTTTATTACCTAATGCCTTCACTTTATAGATAAAACAATATAATCCATAAATATTTCAACTGTATTTTCAAGTAGATTGTTTAATTCGTCCTCAGATATATCTTGGAAACGAGTTGACATCTTTTATTTCGAAAAACCAGACGAGATTTCGGTTGTTTACAATGGTGTCCTGTAGACGCTTGATTAGCTTAAAACCGCTACCGTACCTTGGATTGAACTACCAAAATTTACCGAATAGTGGCGGACGATGCGTTTACGGAAATACCCGAAGACGCGGAGGGCAACAGTTAAAAATGTTGACCGGTCAACAGTTCACTGCGTCGCTGCGCATGTGTTGTAATTTTTGCTGCCTGATTAAACAGTTGAAAATAACGAATTAGTATTTATTGAAGGCATTAGGTAATAATAACTGTTGTTGTAAGAATAATTATTATAACTGAATATATTAAAAATCATTAAGAAGCTTAGGATCAGATGTTTCACTGTTTGTTATAAGTAAAGAAAGTTTTCGACCAAAACTACATCTTACTATCTTTAAAATCTTTAAAATCCGAATGTATTTATTTATTTATTTATTTGTAATGAGTTGGAATCAAACTCAAGCTTATAAAAATGGGCGGGATACTAAATAAGGAAATTTGTTATTTCAGTCATTTATGTAAATGCATATTATTACATATCAAATAATACATAAAAAGCTCATTAAAATAGTCATACTTTATAGATTCAATTTTGAGACACTTGTAACAAAATAGTTGAATAAGAGTAGAATGTCACTGCAATTACTTACATCAGGTATGGCCATTATAAATAATTCTGTTCTATCTTACGACGATCGTATCATACAAACTGAAGTGGAAAGTGTATTGTCTATATCTACCATTGGTTTAGTTTAAATTTATTTATTTTACATCGATTGTGAAACAAGTTATTCCAACTTATATTAATCACGCTCGATGACTGCTTCATGGGTGTCCAACCAGTACTCGCGCCGGATGTGGATTGGGGAAATTGCTCATCCCTGGGGGATTCGAACCCGCAGTCTCTGATCTGGAGTCCGACGCTCTAGTCCATTGTTCCTACAATTACCATCAATCTGCCATTAACTGGTCATTTGATAATAAAAACAGTTTGTGCTATGATCAAAGTATAGAACTAGCGTAATTAATTTGCAAATTCAGAGAAGGTGGATGCCATATGGAGCAATATTTAGAACGCAACTCTAGACGTTGTTGAGAGTGAATACACAGTTCCCAAAAAAAGAAAGGGCGAGAAAAAACAAAGTTTACTCAAAATTTCTGTTTCTATACAATAAGTGAATGACATCAAAATAAAATCCAGCTTGCAAAATTTCCAATCCAATCCAATCCAATCCAATACTTTTATTGCGTAAAACTAATACATAGTTTATAGCAAAACATACAAAATTAATTTTAATGAGAGCATAAACAAATGAACATATTGTCAAGCTCAAAACTAAATTTTCAAAATTCATAATATAATAATTCCAACAGGAGCAATACATGTAGCACATGGTTGAAAAATACTCCCATAGTGATGGTTTTTATATAATAAGAATAATGTATATTAATCTAATCTTAACTTAGATGCAAAGAAAATATATTTTGCAACACTTAATTTTGTTTTTAAAGATTTAGATGACATAATTGTTTCGAACTTCATAATAGTTGACCATTTACAGTAACAGGGTTGAAGGTTATAAAGCTGAGATTGGAAACCAGTCTCAAATCTCAAGCATCTGATTGGCTGAAATGGCGACCAGTCGCCATTTCAGCCAATCAGATGCTTGAGATTTGAGACTGGTTTCCATGCTCAGTTTTATAACCTTGGGCACAGGCTTTTGTGCTCTCTAAATTAAATTCATGAACCACCTTTGAAATTTCTCAGGAGCAGATCCAGAGGGGATTCAGTAAGGATGGTCTAAGCCCACTTGTTCTGCAGTTTAAGCAGCAATACCAGCTTCCATGTGTATTTTGGCCAGAAAGTTGGAAATTATCATGTAATTACCCTAAGACTTCCAAAACAACATCCTTTCTGAAAATATTGAATCCTATCCCGTTTCCTTTATGTATGAGAATTGTTTGACATAGACAGAGCAATCCCTCGTCATTAAATATTATCGTTACAGGAAAAATCTTGTTTATCTCGCCAGACTTCCTCTTTTTGCCACAGCATATTTTACTGCGATAAATATTAATAATTCATTTTTTATCCTTTATCATACGATGAAATTGTTACATTAATTTGATATGATACTTCCTTTTTCTTGTTTGTCTAAAAGAAACATAAATTATGTCAGCGGATTTCTTAACTGCATATTTTAATACCAAAACGAGATTTGATGTATCGCACATATAAAGTTTAAATTGGGATAAAATGTATAGATGAACGCATCAAATCACAAAATTTAAACATGACACCCACGAATAAAGGAAAACGGTTACTCTAGTCTGATCTTGACCCATGAGCTGTAACCGGATGCTTATTTTACTTTTTTATACTGTACTAGAACAGTTAAAAAATGTTGAGACATCATTTTTTCAACAAATATCAACATAAATTGAAATCTGATTTCCTTGAGATATAAAACCAATGCCCAAGGTCATAAAACTGAGCATGGAAACCAGTCTCAAATCTCAAGCATCTGATTGGCTGAAATGGCGACTGGTCGCCATTTCAGCCAATCAGATGCTTGAGATTTGAGACTGGTTTCCAATCTCAGCTTTATAACCTTCAGTCCAAATAAGATTGATTTTGTTACTCATATAAAAGAAGAGAACTGTAATTTCTTCGTGTTAGTCAGCCTAAGATCGACTAATTCCTTGTACACCATATTTGGCAGTCTATAAAAATTCTCTGATAATTACTGCCAGCTTAAATCGATTAATAAAAATATAAATGGCTTTATATGAATTAACTTTTTACTCATGGCAAAATTTTACACCAGCTCTAGTATCAAAAACAGGAGCACACAAAGTATACCGGTGTTGACACCCTAAAGCATTTTTACCATGATTATAGATTTTCTGCAAATTTCCAAGGACTCGTCTGCAGAAATATGTTCAAATTGATTTGTGCAAGGTTTAAATATTGAACTGTTTATTGCCCGGTTAGAGCGATTTTGATCTTCTTCTTGTCGATGATAGTGCAATGACGAAAGATATAGTACCTTGAGGGTTCAGTTGTCAGCGAATACGTCATACGAAATCTTTATACCCATCGGGTCGATTTTCTATATACCGAACAGGGTCAACAAACTGAAATTCTGAATCAGATATGAAAAGTAATACTTTGTACCAGCAAGGGTCTTTCTTATATCCCTCACCATTGAAACATATTTGAATGTTGAGGATTGAGAAGAGCAGAAACAAATTATGTATTAAACATGTTAGATCCTTCTTTGTTCTATATAGCGAAAATTTCGCTTATCGGATAACCCGGTTAAAATATACAACTAAAGTAAAAATATAACAATAATGAATCATAGAGACATAGAAATGACCAGTGATCTATTTTTATAAAAAGTAAAGATATTGTGATTTGAATACGCAAATCTTAATGGAATCATACATAGTGAACTGATGCGCTATACTACTGTTGCATCGTAATTATTTCGTGGGGTCAAAATTTAGCGCGGAAGCCATAGACGGCAATTACGGGGACATTAATTCGGGTAGTTGTACTATTCTTATAAAAAGCTATAAATATGTTAAATTTCGGTGGGTTTTAATTTCTTGCACTTTATCTAGCGAGAATCGCGCGAAAATCAAACCCACGCGAAATATAATGATATCACAATATAGAAAAGATACTATGCAGCGGCATTCTTGAAGTGCTCATACAGAAGCCTTTTATTACTCAAATCAAAGCCTTCACGATTGTAAGAAATAGCGTTATTTTGTGGACCATGGCGAGTCTCCCAACGATTTTGCTTCACCAGTGATACAGATATGCAATTTTTTTATTTTGACGAAATTTACACCCTGTAACATATATAGAGATATGACGCGGCTTCCCCTCTGCGCAAACCTTGTCCCATCTATTTCAGTGGCTCGGCCATACCCTTGTACTGCCTCGGGATGACTCCTGGTCAGTTACCGGCGAATTCGGTTAAACAACTCTAATGAGGGCCGCTATTTTCGTGTTGCAGTTTTACTCTGTATGCACAACGTAAATTGTACTGCATGAGGCTTTAAACGGCCCGATAACTAAGTTTGAAGACAATTACAAATACGGAAAACAAACGCTTCAGCAGCTCTGGGCTTACTCCATCCAGTTTTCCTGCGAGTTTTTTGTTTTGTTTCCTGCGAGGAAATGTGTTTTTTATTCCGCACATGGTAGGTATATAATATAAATGTTGAAAATGCACAGGCTTGACGCGGTAGCAAACCCCTGCTACGGTTGCTAAAACAAACAACTACATGGCTCTGGAATCGACCCGGGACCATGATGAGTTGTGGCGAGTCACGGCCGCTTACTTTGGCATATTACCAAAAAGGCTTGTATGTGTGCTCTTGAAGGGCACTGTGTGTGCTCTTCAAAATTACTAAGAGCGCAGGTGAACACTGCCACACCCGAACATGAAGACAACCACGTGCGCACGCGAAACCTATAATTTCTGCACATAAACGCTACTTTCTGCGCATGAGATAAAATGTATATTCCATTGTTCATTCTATGCCTTTGGGGGAAAAATAGAGGATATTTGTGTTTACCAGTGTAAGAATATAGAAATATATTTCACCGAGCGAGCTTCGGAATTCGTATTTTCACGAGTGGCGAAATCACGAGTGAAAATACATAATTCCGGAGTTCGCGAGAGAAATATATTTCTATCTTTCACCGGTAAAAACAAATTTTCTTCTTATTTTATGCTTTAAGTGCACATTTTATGTGAATTTGACAGAAAAATTCTATGAAATGGCGCCAAAAACGTTTGTTTATGACGTGACGTCATGACGTCATATACCCAAACTTGAGCCCGTTTTGTAAACGTTCTCATTCGAAACATTATGTACGTTTGGGTACCAACGTGAAAAAAACAATGAAAATAAAATTGTTTGAAAACAGTGAAATACCACTTTTATTTCACCGGGAAAATTCTATAATTCACTGGAAAGCATACAATAAAAAGTAATACCCGACTATGTGTCATTCAAATCAGTTATAAATACTTATAATATACTGAACAAAAATGCAAACTTACCAGTTTTTAAATTCAAACTTTTTGTTTAATGATGCTATATTTTACCTTTCATTAAATTTATGGATTTTGCACATATCTGGATATTTGATAAAGCGGAAAGATGTTTTTAAGTTGTCACATGGTTCAAGGATTTATCCACTTTTATAAATAATGGTGAGATCGATATTTTTTAAACTGATTATTTAAATGTGAAATCAAGAAGTTTATGGCATGCACAGAAGGAAAACACAATCTTTAAAGCCCACTGATCCAAAATACTTAAATATCCGGTTTTTTTTGCAAATTACCTCCCTTTTAATTAAAAAACGGAACCTAATCCAACGCTTTATTTTCCACAACCCGGAAATGCTTTTCTTTTTTCTTTTTTTTAACCGATAGATACTGAACTGCCAACTACCAAGATAAACATATTGGTGATCGCATTCCTCCAGATGTTTGCGTTCACTTGCATCATTTATGTAATAGGAGTTTTTCATATTATTTTGTCAAGTTTTCATTTTGGCTCAGTATATTTATGATTTACACTTTATGAAAAATATACGGGTAAAAGTCGCATATGATAAATCATTTATGAGGGGGATTAAGTGACAGATTGGTTGAGATGAATGGTACTTTACAGGTACTAAACGTTAAATTTTAAACGGATCGGGGCTATTAATACCTTTAAAGGTATCTGTTCACCATGGCATATTTAACAGCATCCATTTTATCCCACTGATTTTTTTCTCGGAGAAGTAACATCGTTTTGCCGTTTAAGAAGTACGCACAATTAGATTCTCTTGCCCCTCTCTGGAGACTCTGTCCTAATATTTACCTGTTTTAAACAGCCACCGGTGTTTAGCAGTAAAGTTCTGTTACTCCTGTGGGTGGCAGTCGACAAAAGTCTTAATCATATAAACAAGTGCACAAATGTAATGTTGACAAGTTTGACTGTACGTCTATTTCTATTTGCTAAAAATAGATCCCCTTTTACATGCGTATTTTACCCTTTTATTCAAGCTTCTTAAAGAGTGCATCATAACATTACATTTGTACACTTTTATATGATTTAGATTTTGTCGACTGTGGCATATTTTGTTTTTGAAAAGGTCATTCAAAATGCAAATGATACACTTGATATGACAACGGGTATCCGCCGCCTTGATGTCCGGTAACGGAAGTGTGACGTTGTTGTATCCATAGCAACATGATTATACCTGATACGAACGGAAGACAACAATAATTTATTCATAAATATAAGCAGACTTAAATTAAATAGTTTCATTTAAAGCGTAAACTCCTAGAGTCACTTACCTGTTGAAAAGTCAGTATTACTTTTTTAAATTCGAAATGGCGGACGCAAACAGTTCCACGGATACAGAAAAAGACAAAAGCAGGGTATATGGCAGAGTTAGTTTCGCAGATTCAGAAGACATTATTGTTGTTCTTGAGAGTAACAAGGACGAAAAATCGCCGGGAGATGTTTCGTTGAAAACTTTGTGTAAGCCATGCAGTGTGAAAGACAAAATAACTGCGGCAGAGTTTTACTGTACGAAATGTTCCGAGTATCAGTGCCTGGATTGTTCCACCGCGCACAAAATGGTTCCTTCCGCGAGCGATCACCAAATCGTTGTCGCAGGTTACACGAATGAAGCCTTGCCCGGTTACGACATGAAAGGTCTCGATCAATGTAAAAATCATGCGGAAATACTCAGGTTTTATTGTGAAGATGAAAAGAAACTTTGTTGCAGTACATGTGCATTTCTGAGTCACAAAAAGTGCCATAATGTTGTGGAAATACAAAAACTGATTTCTATGAACCAACCTGCCTTCGCAGCAGTAGAGCAAGATCTGTTGAACATTAGCGCAACTGCCAGTAAGATTTTACAGCATACGAAACGCCAACGCCGGAAGTTGACGTCAGACGCCTCCGACGTGATGATCAAATTGCAAAAGATGCAGGAGGAGGTAAACAAAATGTTTGAAAATATGAAACGAGCTGTTTCAAAGGAAATCGACATATTTAAGAAACAAGCGTTTAACGATTTCGATGCGAAACAAGCGTCATGCAAGAGCACCATATCTGTCGTAGAAAGATCGCTGTCAGAAATACAAGAAATTGCAAAGAAGGGAAGTCTTGCACAACAGTTCCTTGCGGCACACCAGATGAAAGACCGAATGATGGAGCTTCAAGAAAAAATTGAACACGAGAATCGAACAATCAAAGACATAATTGTGACATTTGACTTTGCCAACACATTCGAACTACCACCGACTCCGGACAGAACAATAGGGAAGCTATCGATGAAATATGAGAAGCCAATCGATGCTGAATTTGGGGTTCACCCCCAAGCGGAACATAAATTAAAATTGTCAAAGGTAGCGGCCATTGATTTGAAACAAGAAGGCAGTGATCTACATGAACCGCTCTACTCTGGTATAGATTTCTTACCCGATGGCAGATTAGTGGCAGTGGACAACAAGAATGATAAATGTCTGCTATTCGACCAGCATTTAAAGGTTCTGGGTACGTTAAACTTGTTTTGCAAGCCGCAGGACGTTGTAGTTATATCCAAGGATGAGGTAGCGATAACAACTGGAAGCGAATGTATGATGGAGTTCGTCCGCATCGGACCATCCAACGAAATGTTCGCGCTACGTTCATGCGAGCTGTCGATGGAGCTAAGTTCAGTTTCAGTGATGGGTGAGGCGTCTTTGCTTGTTGGAACTATCGATGATATAAAGCCCGTTCGTGTGATATCGCTGCAAGGGGAAGAGCAACTCCTTGACGTCAGCTTTCCAGCTAAGAAATACCCTGTGCGTCACAGTGCTTGTACATATCTTAGAAACTGTGACAAGGTCGTTATAACTGATAGATACGAAAACGCCGTGTTCATCTACGACGTTGCTACAAATACCAGCATAGAAATACGTGACAAAAAAGTTATGATGGAGCCGCGTGGCGTAGCGGTAGGCCCTGATGATACCATTTTTGTCTGTAGTTCAAAGACAAACACTTTAATTGAAATCTCCCACGAAGGGGATATACTAGCCTCCCATAAGGTGGACATGCTTTACACGTGCCGTGTCTGTATGTCTAAAGATAATGGCAGAGTTGCTGTCACGAATGCGTGTGTTGGAGAAAAGAGACTTCAGATCTTTGAAATCTCAGAGATTTGCTGAATTTTATATTTTGATATTTTACCTGGGCAAGTTTAAGATCGAGAAAAACTCACCCTTTTAAACTATACTTTGGCAGTAATGGTGTTCTGCTGAATAAGTAAGATTTGTTCCAAGGCAAGATTAAGAAAACATTATAAATACTTTTTATATTATATAACTGGTCATGGATAAGTAGTCAATCACGTGATACTATGTTTACATCACGTGATACTTTGTTAACATCACGTGATACAATGTTTATTTACACATCACGTGATACTATGTTTATATACACAAGCATAATATGATGTCACATATAAGCGTATTAAATATTTTCTATTCAAAATACCCATCAAGATATTTGGCTATTATGAACGTCGCGTTTCGCATTGTGAACCGTGTGTCTTGTGAACAACGCGTTTTTATTGTGAAATGTGTGTCGTGTAAACGACGCGTTTTCCATTGTTAACGGTGTATCATGCGAGCGACACATTTTTATTGTTTACGGTGTCATGTGAACGACACATTTTTATTTGTAACGGTGTGTCATGTGAACGACACATTTTTATTGTTAAAGGTGTGTGATATGAACGACGCGTTTTCTATTGTTAACGGTGTGTCATGTGACCGACGCGTTTTCTATTGTAAACGGTGTGTCATGTGAACGATGCGTTTTCTAGTGTTAACGGTGGGTCATGTGAACGACGCGTTTTCCATTGTGAACGCTTTGTATTTGATTGTTAGTAACTTTAAGTTTTGTATAAGTTTTAAATTCAGCCTATCTGTAAATTTATATTCGGATATTAATCAGACATATATTAATGTCAGTTATTTTGTAACCAATTACTACATGTAGTAATCTTACGATTGCGACTAGTGTCGATGGAGACAAGCCTGCAGATATGTAAAATCTGTCCATAGTCGACACTTAGCTTCTTAACCCTCTGAAAATTAATTTCATTGCCGTTATATCCGGTCTCTGACAAAATCACCATTATTACATTCTTAAATTCTCGGGGGCCTATTTCTGGCTATCCTAAAAAGTTTTCATCAAATGCTCGCTCATTTTAATTTGAATGATATGTTTTGATTATTAAAATAAATGTGGAATATAAAACTTGTATGCAATCTGTTGGTTTGTATTTGTCGAGTTGGTATGTAAACAATACCACGCGAGCCATTTTTGACGATTTCATATTATTTTTATTTGTAAGGGCCGCGAAATCAATTATTAATTTTAAAGGAAGAGTGTCATTGAAGTCAATAAATAAATATTTGTGAATATTGCGGTTTGAAATCGGCCATTTTGAAACGTAGAAACTACCGCCAGCTGCAATAACACAGAATCGGAAAACGACAATGTCAAATACGGAATTATAATGCTGACGGATTAACGCTGCACTGTGCTAAAATCATGAATATAATAAATGTTTATCTTAGCAAGTTCCATTCTCAACATATAATTATTTTATAAATGATGAACTATTTGCTTTTGAGTGATGTAAAACAATGTATTTTAATTAAGCTTAAGGGTAATTTTGTCAGAGACTGACAATAATTGGTTTATAATTATTCAGCTATGATACTTCTGATCATATAACATCATTTGAATTATTCAAATAAAACAGTAGAGCATTTTTCGGTATTTATTTTATTGTATCCTTCAAATAATTTATTTAAATTTTATGTTTACATTGAATATCACATTATATGTGTATCCGGTGTTAAATTTAATGAAATAATTAGGTCAATCGGACACCGTTTCCTCTAATATATTTGTATTTGTGCCCGAACATGAAATAAATCGCCTGGACAGATGCACTGTAACAACAGTTGAAACATACTGTGGTATCGTTTAATTTCGCGTGAAAGAATTTTTGCGCAAAGGCCGCACAATATGTATTCGCGCGGGCCTAAATTCGCGTAAACCATTTTTTCGCTGCGGTTTAAATTCGCGCTTTTACCACTAAGCGAAAGTCAAACACTCACAAATTTGATTTCATAGTATCTTTTAAACAAGACTTAACGATACTTTTATAATTTTATGATTGCATAAAACATATCAATTAATGTATTGCTTGACCGAAATATCTTCTTTTTTTTAAATAAAACATCCAACATTACCCCCCCCCCCCCATCCCAAACCATCCACCCCCCCCCCCCAAAAAAAAACAACAAAAAAAAACGTTGTTTTTTTTTCGGGACCACGTACTTAGTCAAACTAACTGTACTGTCAAAATGTGGGAACTGAGTACAGATAAAGCTATGACAGACCGTATATGTCACGGAACGTATGTCACACACATTCACAGCTGTTTTTATGTGCCACATACGTTTCTTCAATTTGAAAGTAAAAACCTGACCGTACTAGTAACTTGCCCTCGTCAACGTCGATGATATTTCGTCATCACAATCATCTCAATAATCTCAATCATCATCATCATCATCAACATCAACAACAACTACTACAACAGCAATATCAACAACAACAAAAGCATCATCATATCACCATCATCGTCGTCGTAGTCATTATTATCATCATTATCAATCGGTGAGACTTATACGTTTGGTGAGCATAGAAAAATTTAATCCAACTGAATGTGGCACATTTCAAAATTTAGGCTGAAGATTGTGCCGTTTTCGACCTAATATGTCACTACCCAAAGGACATACGTTGAACAACACGGTAGTGATCCGGATAATGTAGATCGCGCATAAAGGTAGATCTTGAGCGCAATGGAAGATCGAAAGGAAGGAGGAAAATGTATATAGAGGTTAGTATTTGCGCTAATTGTGTCCGTTATACTCGCGATCTACCTTTATCCAATACCTAATTTATCCGATGTCACACGTGTGACATAAACGTTCCGTGACAAATAAGGTCCGATAAAGCTTACAAAGCTAGTTATATGCACGAACGTATATCTCTCAAACAACGCTCGCAGGACATTGTGCAGTAATCAAAAGCATTACCCAAAGAACATGCGTTGAATAACACGGTAGTGATCTGGATAATGTAGATCGCGCATAAAGGTAGATCTCGAGCAAAATGGAAGATCGGAAGGAAGGAGGTAAATGTACAGAGATGTAAGTATTTGCGTGTATTTCGTTCATTATACTCGCGATCATCCTTTATTCGCGCCCTACATTATCCGGATAACCACCGTGAACAAGTTGTGTTACAAACACGGACTACACTTTGAACAAGATATGCTAAAACGGTCGGAGAAAAACTACAATTCGAAGAAGTTATGCTACTGAACACTATAATTTGAAGAAGCTATGCTTAAACGGACAGAGAAAACTACACTTTGAACAAGCTATGGTAAACACGGACAAACAACTGAAATTTGAACAAGATATGCTAAAACGGTCGAGGAAAATTATAACTTGAAGAAGTTATGCTGAAACGGACAGAGAAAACTACACTTTGTATAAGTTGTTAAAAACGGACAGAGAAATCTAAAGGTGGAACATGTTATGCGAAAACCGGTCAAAGAAAACTTAAAACAACTTAACAGTTAATTTTTTATTCTGTTTATTAGCTGAATATAAACACACTTGTTTACATGAGCAATAGAATCATCAAAATGATTGTAAAACCGGGCTCCAGGAAACTTAAAAACGCAATACCAGCAAAACTTTGAAAAAAATGTTGGTTTTGTTTAAGATCTTATTTTAGCTGATGTTTCGATGGATATCCAATCAGTTCTTATGAAATTTTTAGTCATTACCCAGTAAAACGTTTGAATAAAAGGCTGGTTTCTTGGAGCCCATTATATTTATATTTTGGGCGCTTCACAGGAAAACGTACTTTCGAACAGTTGGCGTCAATTCTTGAAATGACGCCATAAAGTTGATCAGACGATATTACAAAGTATGCATCATGGGCGGTAGAAATAACCATAAATATTCATGATCTGTAACAAAATCTCAAATAAGTTATGAGAAATGAAGACTCAAAATACATTTTTACTACAACAACGCTGTTATGTTTACCTCGAAATGCATAAAACAGCATTAGCAATGTCGGCTTTACAATTTTATGACGTCATTTCAAGTAGTAGATTTTAAAGACACCTTTTTCTTAAACGTTCCCAAAATAATGATAAAAATACCCGTTATTTTCATAAGCAAAATGATTACAAAAAGTACTGAACACAGAAAAAATAAACACCCGTGTTGTTTATTTTTAATTATTGTGACATATGCTATTTCTCCTTAAATATATAAATTAGTACACATGTTATAATAACAAAAAAGGATTGACGTGTTTATGAACCCAATGCTTTTTATGACTATAAATGTGGCAGCCGTGTTTATAAATCCAATGTTCTTTTTTATTTTTGTAAATGCGGCATGCGCGTTTATGAACCCAATGTTTATAAACCGTAAATACGGCATGGGTCCGTGTTTATGAACTGAATATTTATGTATTGTCCAACAATATTGACCTGGCACTCTTGCATTTGACCCCATATTCGTTAATTTTCGTAAATGTTACAATCGGTAGTCCGGCATCTTTTCCAATACTCCACACATCACTGAGGTGTAAATTGAATAATATATCGTTGTTCGGCGTTAGCTGTCTAAGCTCATTTTTGACCTAGTTTTTCGACCAATGAAATATTGTAAATAAAACTTATTATGCAGCGGGAAAATCAAATAGATTATTTTGATTGGTTATTAGTGGGTCTCGTTAATGATTACCGTAACGATTTTTATATTGTGTGTTAGTATTTACATGGCACTTACATGTTCGGGCATTTTCGTTTTTAAAGGCGATAATTGTATTGGAGAAAAAGATATTTACGGTATAAATAACCAGTTAAGTCAATTGATGGCTTAAATACGATTTGGTATGGAATATTCATGGGTGTCAGGTAAACACTCGAGTACAATACACAGTGTAAAACGATATGTCAAGTGCAGATATTTCTGGTTCTTACTGGTTCCTTTCTTGTTCCTTTGATACTGATTGTTAATTTCAAGTCCAGATATTCAAATCGCCTTGGTGTAGTGGTTATCACACTCGCCTATCAAGCGGATGCCCCGGGTTCAATACTCGGGAGGGACACTTTTTAAAGTTAATTTACGTAAAAGTTGGTAGATTTCGATCTTGTAACAAGTTATTATTTTCATTTATTGTATTTTAATAACAGTTATTCGTCATTAGTACTAACTCTACAAGAGGTATTTTATTGAAACTGAATAAATGTACAGTTAACATTATACATTCTTCTTTAATCGACGTATTATCATCAGACGAAATTTTTGCACGCTCTTTATTTCTTTCTTTCTTATATATAAAAATCTTTTCCATCAACGCCGTCTATCTTTTTTAAAGATATTTCTTGTTTTTGCTGATACCCGCGTTCATTCCATGACCTTTACGAAAATTAATGAAGTGCCAGGTCAATATTGTTGGACAATAATTGAAATTGCATGTTTATGAACCAAATCAGCAAACAGTTTTACAAGTTTTGGTATTCTCATGTAACGGTATATGAACTTTTCATAAGCTTTACTTACTGAAAAATATTCAACTGGCCAAGATAAGATAAGATCATTATAGTTTATATGAATAGGGTATCACGTGACTGTCACATGATTCTCCTCTTACCAATAACATACTGTACTCTTTAAAAAATAAAATACTTAAAAGTGCCTGGTCACGTATTAGAACGAAAAAGTAAGTGTTATGAAATATAAAAATGCATAATTTAAACTACAGACGACATGCATCCAAAGTAAATCTGATGTAAAATTCTTACACTGTCATCGTTAAAATAGCTCGTACTAGTGAATGTAATTAAAGTCAAAGTTGTTATAGTGTGCAACGCAGTAACATACGCTTAAACAGGTCCTACAATGGTCAGAATTTTGGATGAATTTCGCCCCTGTTCAGTCATTTACAGGCATTAATTACATGTAGTACAAATTATAATTACAACAACTGAACTGTCAATAGGCCGCTTAAGTCACAAACGTAACAGATTACAAATACTTTGAAACATATTTTATCACTGTTTACCACTTAATTTGTCCCTTCAATAAACTATTTACAAAATACGTTTTACGCGCTATTGTTGGAATGAATATAACTACCAGTACATTATCGAACACTTGACAGTAATGTGACAGACGTACTTTCGAAAACTTGACAGTCACGTGACAGACGTACTTTCGAAAACTTGACAGTCATGTGACTGGTGTACTATCAAAAACTTGTCAGTCAGGTGGCAGACAAGTAAAATTAAGAAACGTATTACTAAGCAAAAGCTCTAGAATTTTGATGTCACCATGTTTTCTTGACAAGTATTGACAATTTATTTACTTGAAAGATATGAATTCGCACATATCTGCTATAAGATCATGTTCACGTGACTGTCTACATATCCACTGTCAATTATAGTGTTCCTTAGGTAACCTTTAAGTGTTAGCAATAATGTTTTTGATGTTCCGTAGTGAATACAATAAAATAAATGACTACGAATACCGATACTTTCCGAACATACTAATGAACATTAAAAAGTTTCAAGTAAAACAATTATACACAGTAGTCTTATGGAGAACAACAGGATAACGAAACACATAAAAAAACCAAAGCATTTAAAATACTGAATGATCGGTATACCTACTGTATAGACTTTTAAAAATTAGAACTCCTTTTTTCGGCGGTTATTAGGCCTGCAGTTTGTTACTATTATTAGACAGGTTGAAACGGTCAAGAGTCAGAAAATCGATAAGTCTGGGTTTGCCGACCCAATAACACGATCCTATTTAATGTCTTCGCTCTATAAGAACTGTCGCGAATATTGTTTTCATGCACATGAGCATACATTGAACAAATCAAACGTTTGCTCACTACGAATACTGAAAGATTAATGTGCTAAAAGCTCGTTTTTCATCTGGTTCATTGAAAATTATATCGATTGTTTTCAAATTTAAAACCTAATTTAAGTGCGCGAGAGCGAAAACATTTGGGGCACGTCACGGGAAAAATGTTTATCCGGACAATTGGCGTCAATTTTTGATTTGACGTAATAAAGTTGAGCAGATGACATAACTTATAATGCTTTTCGTGGTAAAAATAACATTATATTGTCAAAATGTTGAACAAGAACAAATCTCCAATAAGTTATGAGAAAATAATATATAGTTATGATTTCTTTCTAATTATAGTAACAGTTATAATTTCAAAAATGATGACCGAGGACACCGTTCCCCGTGGTGTGCCCCATTTCAAAATCTGATTCAGCTATTTCAAACAACTGGAGTTTCTTTTCGCCTACACATGCATTTGTGACAGCAAGCCTTTTGTTGTCTTTTGACACACTTACTCGGCATACATACAGCATATCCAGCGCATGCGACGCCATGATCACACCTGAATGGGATATTTGAACTAATGAGTTAGAGCCGGAACAACAGACATATATGGATTCGTCCGGTCCAGGTGTAGCACCCCGTGGTTCCAGGATACTTGCCTCGTCCTTGACCTCCACTTTATAGTTATTGTCAATGTCGTAAATGAAAACGGCATGAGCATACCTATCGGTAAGCACTACCTTATTGCTTTTCTTAAGATATGTACAAGAGCTGTGTCGGACGGGATACCTCTTCGGAGGAAACTTCACGTCAAGCTCCTTTTCTTCCCCTGTTACTGACAAAATCCGAACGGGCTTCATATCATCTATAGTTCCAGCGATCAAGTCTTCATCATGCATTAAACAAATAGTGCTGTACTCTACAGTAACTTTAAGAGAGCGTGAAACGAACAATTCATTTGACTCACTTACGCGAACAAATTCCACCATACGCTCTCTTCCGGTTGTGACAGCTATTTCGTCATCGTCCAAGATAACTAAGTCCTGAGGCTTGTAGGCCAATTCCAAACTGGCGATTTTCTCTAGGTTTTCATTGAACAAGATAATCTTATCATTTTTATTATCCACGGCTATCAGCCTCCCATCCCGCAGAAAATCCAACCCGCTATACAATGGTTCATTACGGTCGCCATCTCCCATCTGCAAATCAATAGAAGCCAAAAGAATCAAGCCCTCTGTCCCGTCTGTCTTGCATTGCATTGGACTGTATTCGCCGACGTCCGTCTTCATGTATTTCATCGACAGTTTCCCTAACGATGTATTGGACAATGGAGGTAGAGTTAGGGAAGGTGCAAACTGAAAATTTACAACTACTTCCTTAGATGTTTTGTCTTCTTTTTCCAGTTTTCCGTGAAGTTCAGCAATTCTTTCATTCATTTGTTGAGCCGCAATAAATTGTTGTGTTGGTGTCCCTTTTTCGAGGACATTGTGAATATCTGCAAGAGACTTTTCCACAAGAGCCATGCAGCTTTTGTAAGTGTTCTGTTTTGAATCAAACTCCTTAAACGCTTGCTTTTTAAACGACTCCATTTCTTTCGCCACTGATTGTTTAACGTTTTGAAATTGTTCGGCTACTTGATCTTGCATTATTTGTATCTTCATTGTCACAGCAGTTGTATCGGTCGTTAGTTTACGTCTTTGTTGTTTCACCCGTTCCACATTTTTCACAGCATCTGCACCTATTTGCAGTAAGTCTTCTTCGAGATTCGCAAATTCTGGTATGTTCAGATCGTTTCTCTTATCGATTGCATCAACGTTCACACATTTTCGGTGACTTAAAAAAGCACAGGTGCTGCAGCATAATTGGTGGTCATCCTCGCAGAAGAATTTCAGAACTTCGTGGTGCTTTGTGCATAGTTCTAATCCTTTCATATCAAAGTTAATTGAAGCGGTGCTCATGCGGCGAGCGTCGCTCATGCGGCGTGCATCGCTCATGCGGCGTAAGTCTGCTTGGCTTAAAACGACAATCTCGTGGTTTTTCGCGAACGGAAACTTTTTGTGCGCTGATGAACATTCCATGCATTGGTACTCGGAACAGTTCGTGCAGAAGTATTCAGCCACAACCGTTTTGTTATTGATGCTGCATGGTTTACACAGTGTCTTTAGAGTCATTCCGTAAATATCTCCCACTCCACTTGTACCTCCTTCAACAGTTTCATCTTTAAAATGAACTATTGAAGGAGTTTCTGAGTTTCGTCTACCGTTCATTTTCTCATGTTCTTTTTCTTGATGACTGTTAGAATCCATATGCACTCTGTATGTGTGTTTGTTTTTAAGTATATATCTATTCAATCGCCAGATGTTAATCTCTTTCAAATAAGTGTATGCAGGTCACGAAAATCATTGATAAACAACTGTTATAGGTAGGTAATGGATTCATTACCATGACCAAGAAAGGTAGATACAATGTATATATACTGACCAACAAAAGAAATACATCAACGATTTTCCAAATAAAAATAAATACTTCAGTTGTATCATGTTTAAACTGTTTTATTAACTTAAAGAGATTATGACATGATATGAAAATGATCATGGTCTTAAAAATACACATACAAAATAAAAAAAATTTCATTTATAGTCGGTGTTTAAACAAACAAAACAAACATTAGCTATGAATAGCTACTGACCGACATAAGTTTTCACGGATTTTCCTGTCGCCATTGCACTTTCGTTGGTAATATTGATTTTTTTAAAAGATAAATTGATCTGCATTTGACGTTAGAGAGATTTTAATAGTTTTTACTTTTTCATCGATAAAGGTGCAATGACGAAAGGAGCAAGCCCTTAAAGCGGACGTCTAAAAACGGCTCAGAACAATAATATTCGACAATATTCTTTATTTTATTGTGGTAGTATCAAATTTCAATGGGATCGAATTTTTCGCAAAAGACATACATGTAAATGGCATTTCACGTTGGCATAAATTCGCGCATTTGTATTGTTGTCATTTAGACTATATAATCAGTGGTTTGGTTTCGCTGTGATCGGATTTCGCAAGCTTTTCCTAACGCGAAATACATGAAAATTAAAAACCACTACGAAATATAATAGTAACATAATAGTATCTGACTATTATGTGTGTTATTTTTCCACCATCATTTATTTATTATCAATGGAAAGAGGACATTAATATGCATTCCATGAAAAAAGAATTTTTGAATTTAAGCCAGTGCTGCCGGTAAAGAAATGAGTTGAAAATTGGAATGCTAAAAGATTAAATCTTTCTACCGGACAAGACTTCTGTCCATTAGCATATTTTGATATTTGTTCCTAAGAAATTCGTTTGATCATCAATACAGACATGTGTGCGCTTCTATTTGTCTGAAGTATACCATTTAATTGTATCCGAGATCTATTTAGAGATATTATTGGACCTGTTTCCCGATTGAGCTCAGGTTTTATAAAAGACTTAAAAAAAATAAAAGCAATCGGTTTTAAGCCGGGTTGTTTAAAAAAAATTAGATAAATTTGATAAATTAAATTATAAAATTTATAACATTTACAATAAATAAAACAAAATGTAATATAAAAACGCGATGAACACCATAATATCAATATATCATTGCCTGGGGGCTAAAATAGTATAACTTATTTCAATGGTATTAATACGGATTTTGCGCTAACGTAACGAATCAAATTGCCGTGACCTACGACAAATCTGAAGATAATGACGTCTGTTTTGGTGTAAATGTCGTACCCGAGGCCAAAAGTACTCTAACAGTCACAAATCGACCATAGCTTTTGTAAAGAGGATAAACCGAAATCGACGTTACAGATCACAGATCACTAAATAGTTTCCCATAGAGTTACAATATAAGATTTGGTCCTGTGATTAATTTACATGACTTTTTCAAAAACTACCACAGATTTGCAAAGTGGCACTCTTGGGCAAAGCAAAAAATGGCCATAAATCAGGGTCTTAGGCAACTTATTCTCTCAGCATTTTAAACCGAAAGTAATCACCAAAAGGATGTATACACATATTCAACCCAAAATAAAAACAGTAGCAACTTCATTCAAGTGCCGCAAATCATCTTTCAAACAGTATTTTAAGTACTCGTTTTTATTTTATAGTATCTAATCAAAGTCATTTTACATTAATGAAAACAAAAACTTATTGTATTCTCTATAGTTTTGGCCAATGGGATCTTTGAAAATAAAAAAAGCCCGAATCGTCCCTAGACAAAATTGTCCAGTCCGCGACAGGTTTTTCTATTTACTGTCCTCTGACATAAAACTTGTCGACACTTATCCCGCGAAACGGCTGAGCATCCTGAAATTGTAATGGTCTAACAATCATCGTGTGAAGATGTTTGAGAATACTTTGCTAGAAGAAATGTTTATTCATTATAATATATTGGGCAGAAATGTGGCAAAACTAATAACAACTTCATGATTTTCCGATTACATAAGTCCTAAACAATTCAGAGCATTTAGTCAACGATTCAGAATTCTTATTAATATCAAGTATTTTATTAAAGAATGGATTTCAACTAGTATTAAAACTATGGCAAGACAGTGAAAAATGAATTTCATCTTCAACTCAATTTAAAGAACACAAGTCGCAATATCGTTGATCTTATGAGATGTTGAGGCCATTGACAGCCCGTCACAGGGTCCCGGAGGTGTCATTCTGAAGTAAAAATCGTTCAACTGAGATTTTTTGCCAGGCATGATTACGGAAAGCCTGTAGTTCTATCCCAGGGGCGTGCACATGCTATAAATTATACCCGATGAAACATGTTTGGTCTTGATTCAACAGAAAAAAACTAGGGATCATGTATCCAAACTGCACGCAATGTGGGCGCAGTAATATCATTTAAGTCAAGTAAATAAATTAATTGGCATAATAAAAAATGAACTAAGCATATCAGAAATGGAGCATCGAGAAGACACAGCCTTTCCACTCAGCTAAAAGGAGAGATGAAAAGAAAACGTGACGGTGATACGGCGCTTGGCTTCGAGATGATCAATCGATTTTTGAAAACCGGTCATTGTTTTTGTGATATTTTGGCCATCTGATAACAGTTCATTGAAGCTATCCATTAATTTAATCATAACTTGAATTTGTATTTATCAACAATATACTTGTATGACATTCCAAACCCGAAGTAAACGTGATTTGCATGCAAATTGAATAGCCCACAACCTTGGGAAAGTTTCTTTATTTTGCTCTAGGAAGGTACATTAATGTATATGAACTCCTGACCTGATGTTCCTGCTTATGCTGCCGGGGGTAAATATGGACATTTGGATAAAAGTGTATGCATAATTTGAACTACTGTGATATCATTGTATATCGCGGGGGTTAGTTTTCTGTATTTCGCGCAAGGCTTCGTACGCGAAATCAAACCCTTTCGAAATCAAACAATTTAATATGTAATCTTGTAAGAATAAAACTAGTTCGCCATTTTATGCCCGCGCGAACATTTAATTTAGGCTGTTTGCGCCAAATTTAATGTTCGCGAAATAGTTTGATAATAAAGTATCAGTAAAAGAATTTTTACTAAAATGTACTTTTTAGTAAATTCGGCCTAAAAAGTATAATCACAAATTAACAAATCAGATAATAAATAAATTAAAAGCTTAAATTAAGAATCTTTAGTGAGAACATTAAAAAAATCTATGAATTTTTCTTAAATGTAAAGTTTCAATATCATTTCAAAGACAGTGGATGATGTCAGTAACATTAAAATGTTGTAAAATTTACTTCACTTTTTGTGTATTAAAAATAAAATTGGTATATTAAAAGACAAGGTGAAAAAATATATTTGATAGTTTTTAATTCTTTTTTGGGTTCAATTCAGAAAATTCAAAATTTGTGTTTAAAATCTGAATTAAGACTGTTTTGTGGTTTGCACTAGTAAACCGGATGTTTTAATTGTTTTCAATGTTTGATTTCTCGAATATTTAACTAACTGCGGATTCATGGTATTTCGTTTTGATTTAAATTTAACGTAATTTGCGCTTTTGTAAAAGCGCGAATTAAAACTCCAGCGAAATTACACCACATAATGATACTCGTTCATTCAAAAATTCAGTTGCGCGAATTTTAGCAGGCGTGAATAGTTTGCGGGTTTATCACAAAAATTATTTCCCGCAAACTGACAAGATACCACAGTACTAAAACAAGTTATATCAGGTTCAATGCAGAATTATTATATTTTTATTAATTTTTTAAGTAAAACAGGCCACATCGACTGAAACTATATATATATGCAGACCTTGGCATGCAAATAATTATTATCTCATTAACTAAACAGATCACAATTCGTTATTAATAGTGAAAACAAATTATCTGTCTAGTTTATGCAATTTTATATTGCAATACATACAATGGTACAACAACGAACATCTCTTCGCTCTTAAAACTTAAAAATTTAGCAATTTCAATACAGCAAAAGATAAAAACATAAAGGCCCTTTAACTTGATTAAAATTGGTGTTCAGAAAAACATTTCGCCATCTTTACAGCGGATATTGCCTTAGGAATTACACATACTTAACGGAATTTATAGTCTTAGAGCATCCGATATGAAACTTGTAAGAATTGTTTGTTTGGGAAATATAATAATTTCAATTTGCCATGATTGCAATATATGTACAATTCAAAAATACGTAAACCTGAAAATTCAATAGATTGACCCCTTCGAAGAAGCGGGGGTATATTGCTTTGCCCATGTCGGTCGTAAGGTCCGACGGTCGGTCCGTATACAACATCTTGTCCGATCAATAACTAGACAACGCTTTGATCTGCAGTCTTCATATATGGTATGGAGGTTGGTCATGACCAGTAGAAGATCCCTATTGATTTTCAGGTCAGTAGGTCAAAGGTCAAGGTCACAGTGTCTTTGACCACAATAGATCTGTACGATCAATAATTCGACAACGCTTTGACATACAGTCCTCAAATGTGTGTGGGAGTTGGTCATGATCAATAGACAACTCCTGTTTAATATGAGTTCAGCATGTCAAAGGTCAATGTCAACTTAGCCTTTAACACAAAAATGCGTGACCAATCATTAACTGTATAACCCATAGTCACATAGTCAAAATACTTGTTGTGAAGGTTGGTCATAACAAGTACAAAACTCCTGTTGAGTTTAAGGTCAATAGATCAAGGTCACAGTTTTGACCACAAAAGTTTTTCTGATCAATAACTTGTAGTATACATGTAGCTCTGATGCTTTGTATGGAGGTTGGTTATGACTGATATACAACAGTTATTCCTGTTGATTAGAAGGTTTGTATGTCAGTATGTCAAAGGTCAAGGTCACTGTGGCAATAACCTTAGCTTTCAGCTCGGTCGATGTAAAATAAATAATAAAATTTAAATTTATCCACTACCATTACAAAAATGGTGGGTGTTTTCTTTTGTACTTGTCAGTTTTCCAGCCAGTTGGCTTGTAGGTTACACCCGGGGTACATAGCTTTGCACATGTTTGGTTGGTTGATCCATATACCAGACCGTTGACTTTCCACCGGGTTAACTTTCTTAACCTCTCATAGCTGGTCTACTCGTGTCATGATATTTCATATATTTTTGTGCCAACATTGAAACAACGTCTACAAGTAAAGAATGGTTTGGCCAGCCGTCATTATATTTATATTCAATTCGTTCAACCTTAACTTTCGAAATTTTCACAGTTTTAACTCAAAGACACAAAAATTACTGTAGTATCATTTAATTACACGGGGACAAATTTTTGCAAAAAACCCCCGTTAATAACACATTGACGGGGGGCATGAATTCGCGCAACTGTGTTTTCTTATAAAGAAACACTGTTTAATGCTTTAATTTCGCCAGGGTTGAATTTCGCGCTCTTGCCGTAGCGCGAAATACGCGAAAATTAAACCAGTGCGGAAAAAAGTGATTTAACAATATTAATTGCATGTAAGGGCATACGTATTTTGCAAACACCTCTTGTAATTATTTCATTTATTTGATTTAATTTCGAATATTAACAAAGTTAAGTTGAAATTTTTATAAACCCCCTCTTACACATTGAGTACACCATACGTTATTAGTATCCTCCAAATATGAAAGGAAATGCAAATCAAAGTTAAAATAGTTGTATCAAATTTAAGAGATAATCACATTTTAAATGTGTTACATGTAGTAGCTGTTCCCCGTACAATAAGCCGAAATTAAACTATTTAACATGTCGTGCAATACAATTTTTATTTAAAGCTTCCAATTAATTAAATAATTTTCCTGGTGAAATAAAAGTGGTATTTCACTGTTTTCAAAAAGTGGAATATCATTTCTTTTGTTCACTGCTTTTTTTCATGTTGGTACCCAAACGCACATAACATTCCGAATGAAAACGTTTAGAAAACGGAATAAAATTTGGGTAAATGATGTCATGACGTCACGTGAACTCCGGAATTATGTATTTTCACTCGTGGCTTCGCCACTCGTGAAAATACGAATTCCGTAGCTCACTCGGTGAAATACATTTCTATCTTACACTGGTTAAAAACAAATATCCTCTATTATTTCACATTACGCAGGGCCTATCGTTAAATTTGTTTTTTGCGTGTATTTTTACCTTAAGTTACAAAGAAAAAAAAACATACTGTGGGCTCATATAATTTATATGTATATGAATATATTATAAACATCGTATTTTATCAAAAACTAAAGTGTGAAGGAGGCGCAGCTGAATCTGTTAGGATTTGTATGCTTATTTAGTAACATCGTTAGAAAGAATTTTCGGCGATTATTTTCAATTGTTAACATTTATTTTGTTATCACTTTAAATTTGAAGTTCGGTGTATACGTAGCAGCGTTGTGTGCGTACAGGTAACTACGCGCCCGAGTGCCTGTTTCGTATACAGCCAATATATTTTGTAAACAAAGTATTTACATTTAGATCTGTTAAAGCAAAATATATCAAAAGCAATAAATGTAAAATATAATCTCTCTCATAGTTGAAAGTAATTATATGTACTATCATATCCCTTTGTCATATGATCTTGGTCATTTACATCTCAATCCGGGTAAGTTGGACAACAGAGGTGACCCCTTTCAAAGTCAAACATAAACCCGGACGTTTCTTTCGATGATATGAAATTATCTATAGATTGGTGCAACACTAGATCATCTTATATCAAAGAACTAAGTAGATACGACAGAATTCAATTGTTGTTTTATGCATATATTTATTATACATATTTTAAGTGTTAATATTTGGTATAAACGGGTTAACAAATGCAGAATCACAAAGAATAAATTTGAATTTAAATCGTGTTAAAGCCTTGTAGAATGCTAAATATGGGTATAGTATGGGCTCACATTTTGCTTATCAAAGAATTAAATGTTAAACTATGAACCGTAGTTCAAGACAGTAATAATCCTTAATTATTATTACCGTATACTGTGCATAACCTGTTTATGCCTGCTTGTATTGTGTTTATATTAGTTAGGCTTTGAAACTATGCTTTGTCTGTCTGACCGTCCGTCCATGAGTCCGCCGCCCGCCCGTCCCTCCGTCCGTTTGTTCGTCCGTCTTTTCCGTCCCCAAACTTACAGTACCTCAGAACTCGGGGCCGCCACTCTCACAATACATGTGGGGTCAGGTAGACTCACGTTTGAGAGGTCATAGGTATAAATACATTTTACCAGTATATCATAACGGTGACAATGTCCTCATAAATTTTAATGGCGGTATTTTAAAATGTCCTGGTAGTAAAACCGTCCTCTCTCAAAGGAAACATTTCTAATCACAATGCTATATTATAAAGCCAAAAAATACATACCTTACTATTTATAGTAACAAATTTATATAGTAATTTTGGCTATTATTGTCAAGACCGGGGTATTATCATATAGTCGGCCCTCACGCGAGGGCTGATAACATATCAGCCCTCGGAATTGGAGCGCGTGACGTAACAATGTTTCCGTTTTGCGGCTTATTCGTAAGGTTAAAATAAAATGATCCTTGATACGTACCAGTGAAATATCCCGATTTAAAATCACGTCACTTCCAATATTTTTTGGGTGACGTCACGTCACCCAATGCTACAGTATATGTGAATTTCTCGATGGTACCTCGCTCTCTATCTACTTCGTGCTAATGAACGCGGTACCAAATGTGAAATCCGATCATTTTACCTCCAGTAGGTTCACTGAGTTTATGAGACGGTAGACGGCGCAGCTCGATTGTCCTGTAGTCTGAACACACATTTTTGTGGAAATTTTGTGATAAAATTTCCAGATTAAGGTTTCAGAACAGTACGGATTATCTTGGAATAATGTTGTTAGAAACGGACATTTATCTCTCTAATAGTTTTAAGTTTTGGGAATAGCAGCTTTCGCACAGATAAGAACTCACAAGTGGTGAACTGTATCATGTCATTGTAAACTTGCTTAATTGCTTTTGCTATCTTGTATACCTTAGAGCTCTTGAGAAAATTATCATTTTATGAATGAAATTTTGCAGAGGACATTGACATTAGACATACTTCAGTATTCTTAAAAAATATTTTATTTGATTTTGAATTTGTTTGAAAAGGTAAAATCAAACTGAAGAAAAGGAGAGATTGAAGTATCTAGCTGTTAAACATAAGTCCCTGTGGTTGTTGTTGTTTGACCCTCCCGCCTCTGACCGAGGACATTATGATGTGGTTCGTGAAGTCCCTGTGGTTTATCATCATTGTGTTATAAACTCTCTCTCATATCTGTTTTATGAATCATTTTGATAGAAGACTTGGCTATAGCAGCATAGTAATAAAGCTTATATATACAAACACTGGTAGTTGTTAGAACATTACATCCGGTGCATCCAAAAGTTAACATGTGAGTCATACAAGGGCTTGTCTGATATCTCATGGGATCTTTCGGTTATTTATTGTTAGTGTGGGGTGTCTTGCGGTGGTGTGGGGTGTCCTGGGGTAATTAGTAACACCCTAAATTCAATACATGTATCGTTTAATCGGCAAATTATCGAAAAACCTGCTTAAACTATACAGTGGTGTTTATCAATCGGTAAGTGGTTGTACTTTGTTTATTTTATCAAAATTTTAACATGCGCTGAAATAACCATGTAATTTGGAGAAAAATTTGTACGTTTCCCAGTCCAGTCAAAACGTAATGTACGAAACGTGATATATTATTGAAGAATATTCCTTCGACAGTTTCTTACTATACAATATCTTGACAAATTTCAGTTAAAATATATAATAATTTTCATAAAATGTATCGATTATTACAAATCTTGCGCATATTAATCGTATAGAACGTTCAAATTTATTCGTACTCAAAATTTTCGCCCCAACTCAGTCTTGGATATTAGCATCTACCCGAATGCCCGTGGTAGATAAAAACTTGATAAAGCAGAAGCCAGACACACAAACTTTTGCTCTGCCATCCAAACTCCTCAAATAGGAAACTCCACAAAATCATTATGACTATCACTCTAAAACGTCACCCATCAGTACATTCAGTGCTTTGATTTTCTTACCGTTTTGTCCATACTTCAGTTAGAATAAAGCCTATTTGGTGTAGAGACGTAGTTAATCGAAGCTCGCAGCAGTGGTATAAGTATGAAACACTCTTAAATCATAGCCTTTACAGACTCATACCAGGTTAAACACTTCTACCATTCATCATTAGACATAATTATTCCGTCCTGTCCAATGATTTTGCAATTAAGTTCTGGTTTAAAAGCAAAACGGAAAGAAACATTCAATCGACAGTGATTTGCACTGTTTGAAAAAAGTAAACATTAGTCGAATTTCGTCACATAGATCTATTAAACTTAAATGACGTAAAACTTGCATCGTGTCTAGCGCTCTTTAAATTAACAAGTGCTCACTCAAGAACCTGAGTGAACATTTTATAAAAAGATGTCCAAATAGATGTCTATAAAGGTATGTATTATAGACGTTAAAACACGGCTGAGCGGGGCCGAGGCGTGATAATCGGCCTCTGCCGCAAACGGCCCTCGGGCCGTTTTGCTCCTCTCGGGCCGATTATCACGCCTCGGCCCCGCTCAGCCGTGTATTATCCTCTAAATAAAAACAATGGCCACAACCCATTCATCAGACAACATTGCATACAATAAAATGATTCAAACACAGAAATAAGTAACTTATGGCACTTATCTTGGAAGGTAGTAAATAAACTTTGCGAAATCAAATTGAAATTGTAAGACAGCTTTTGTCGACTAAGGAAAGAAAGATAACTGTGTTTATTTGAGTATTGTATGTGAACAAGTTAGGTCCCTTGTAAGTGAAGAAAAAGTTATGTCCCAAATAAGAAAATGAACAAATGATGTGAGATACTTAAATCAGGGTTTTCCTAATAAGTAGATTTCAAAGAGATTAATGCACGGTTAAATTAAGAGGTTTATACTTAAATATGTATTATCCGTTAATTTTAATAAAAAATAAAAAATATTATACATGTATGTTCAGAATTAATTTTAAAACTATATTATATTGTTTGAATTAATTCGTAGTTCGTTTCAAACAATGAATTTGTTTTTATATGTATAGTAATATTCTAGCGTATTTCTGCCTTTATATAACCAGCAATTCGAAAACATAGATTTATTAAAACAAACGTATCTTTCCTGGTATTAGGGCTTAGTTCTTTATGTCCAAGAAAATTTTGAAATATTAAGAACAGGGTCGGATGTAAGATGTCCAGATATTTACTCATAATTATACCACAGAAGGGCGTACTGAAATTTTAAAAAATGCAGAGGTCAACGCTTTTAAGTGTTTGTTTTCGGGAGAATAATAATTTCAATGGCAATTTTCGACATTTTAGTACGAAATTTATTTTTTCCATAAAAGGTGCTAGTCGGTTTAATATGAATTTTTAGTTCAGAGTTTTAATATTCGGCCGGACCCGACTATTTCCATACCAACGGAATTCTCCGGAACGGTTTGCAAATGGTTCAGATTTTTTCTAAATTCATGCGCCTAACTACAAATTAATTGTTTAAAATACAATTAACGCGATTGTTGTGTTACTTTTTAACTAAATCACAATATTAATACACATTCATATTATCAAGGTCTGTTAGTAGAACGTTGTTAATAGTAGACCTTGTCTTGAGAAACTGAGGTGTTGGAGTTGAAAACAAAGTTCATTGCAAACAAATGCTTTTATGACCCAATGTTAAGTAAAGAAAAAGAATCATATTTAATGACGCAGATGAACGCATATAAAAAGATACTATCACACAAAATGCGTCCTCTTTTTAAGTGTGAGATATGTGTTTTAATAGAGTAATGGTGAAACCATATCCTGCCTATACGTTTGAAATCTTACTGACATAACGAAGATTAAAAGACGATTGCGGTAGTTCCCGTTTTCACAACGTTAAAATTTTACGTGTTCACCGTTTGTATGACACAACTCATTTATCAGTCAACATAAGCTGATTCCCAAGTATTATTTAAGAAAAAAAACCTTGCCAATTTGGTAATTTTTTACGCACTTTTTATTTTCTCAAAGCACAACAACCATAAAAAACCGTGAAATATGCAAACGGTGCTTGCGTATAACTCATATTTTTTTGCAAAATATGAAAGAACCGCCACCGTCTTTAAGTACATCACATTTAAGGCTTCTTGAAATGGTTATATAAATTGCGTGCCAAAAAAGATTCGAATTTCAAAAGGACTTTTGCTTATGTTAATTTAATGTTTAAGGCATCCTATGCAGGTAAACAATAAGTTGAAACATCAAGAAAAAACGAGCTGTATCTAAATGTCAAAGATCGCCCCATCTGATTAACACTGACATATCTTTATTGCCAGTTGACCGTTAAGGGACCGATGCAAATTCATTAAATTGCGCATCAAACCAAATTAGATGACAGTTCAATTTTAGCATAAACAATATAAAATGTTTATACCTGATAGCCTGTCCTTTTCGAAAAGGGTTCAAGTGTCGATTGTTTGAAAAGATATCGTTTACAACAATTAATAAAACTGCCGTTAGCTGTGCAATTTATCGAAACATCAGCTAGCGAACGTTAGTGACATGAGAAACTCCATGGGATATGGCTTTTATCGCATAACCGTGTCATCTATGCCTAAGGTTATAAAACTAAACATGGAAACCAGTCTGAAATCTCAAGCATCACATTGGTTGAAATGGCGACAAGTCGCCATTTCAGCCAATCAGATGCTCTAGATTTGAGACTGGTTTCTAATCTCAGCTTTATAACCTTGGCACCTGATCAGGATCTACACTGTTCGCTGCTTGATTCATAAGGTTATTTGTGACCTAGAATTAAACAGTGAAGATCCTGTCCAGACGGCCATACGGCACGGTTATGCCTGCTAAGGCTAATCAGGATCTACTATGTTTGCACATGCATGCGGTAAAACCACTATATATTAATCTAAACAATTATTAAAATTACAGACTACAAACGTGGCCCCTATCAAATTTGATAAAGTATAAATATATGGTAAAATGTTAGTTAAGATCGCTTCAAATTATTTTATTTGAAAAACTAATATACGTAATTAAGGTTCGTGAAGTTGGCAGCCTAGCAGCCTAGCAGCAAAAAGTTGGCAGCCTAGCAGCCTGAAGTTAGCAGCCTAGCAGCCCAGCAGCCTAGTAGACTGAAGTTGGCAGCCTAGCAGCCTGAAGTTAGAAGCCTAGCAACCCAGCAGCCTGAAGTTAGCAGCCTAGCAGCCCAGCAGCCTAGCAGCCTTAACTTACCAATAGATGTAAGAATTACGGAAACGGCTTGAAATGCATTATTTTCACTTTTTAAGGACATTTCAAGCTTATCTCATACATAATGAACCTGAATTTTTTTAATCAAATTTCTAATCTGGTGAAATGTAAAGAAATTCCCCAATCGCTTCAATTGCATCACAATCCCTTTCTAAACACAAAATGATTTTGAACTTGTTGAAAAAAATACATCTATTTAAAACCATAAGTATATGCTGAAATGTGTGTGTAGCAGCCTAGCAGCCCAGCAGCCTAGCAGCCTGAAGTTGTCAGCTTAGCAGCCCAGCAGCCTAGCAGCCTGAAGTTAGCAGCCTAGCAGCCCAGAAGCCTAGCAGCCTGAAGTTGGTAGCCTAGCAGCCTTAAGTTATCAGCCTAGCAGCCCAGCAGCCTAGCAGCCTTAACTTAGCGATACACGTAGATGTAAGAATTTCGGAAACGGCTTGAAATGCATTATTTTTACATTTTAAGGACACTTCAAGCTTATCTCATACATAATTAACCTGATTTTTTTGTATCAAAGTTCTAATCTGGTGAAATGTAAAGAGATTCTACAATCGCTTCAACTGCATCAAAATCCCTTTGTGAACACAAAATGATCTTAAACTTGTTGAAAAAATACATCTATTTAAAACCATAAGAATTTACTGAAATGTGTGTAAAGCAGCCTAGCAGCCCAGAAGCCTAGCAGCCTGAAGTTGGCAGCCTAGCAGCCCAGCAGCCTAGCAGCCTGAAGTTAGCAAACATATTGGACGCCAATGTTATTATAGCGTTAATAACACAAAACTTAAGATATAGCAAGCGGTTTGCAGAATTAATCTGATATCCATGGTTATCTATGGTTTTCGGTAACTTTAGATTTCGGCGATATCCATAGTTATTTGACCCATAACAATAGATATTGACAAGAACTTTGGTTTTCTGCAACTTTAGTTTTCGGCGATATCCATAGCTATTGGACCCATAACCATAGATATTGACAATAAGTATCGTTCTCGCCCGATATCTAGGGGTTCACCAATAACCATAGATACTGGGCGGTAACTCTAGTTATCGTCATTAACTATGGTTATAAGGCCGATATCTATAGTTATTGGTCGATAACCATGGGTATCGGATTAATTGTGCAATTCGATGGCCATATCTATATATAAATCAATATCTTATGTTATCGTCTTGTCAGTAAGTGTTTGGCATGCGATTTGCTTAAAAAAATCCAATATCTATAATAAATATGGATATCGGTCTGATAACCATAGTTATTGACGAAAACTAAGGTTACCGGCCAATAATCCTAGTTATTGGTAAAAGCCCAATTTCACGGTCGATAATCATAGTTTTCGTCCATATCTGTTTCACAATAATTCCGATATTCATAGATATTGGTGAAAACTACGGTTAACGACGAGAATTATGTTTTTCGGTCGGTATCTATAGTTTTCGGCGATATCCCAAGTTACTGGTCCGATAATCATAGCTATTGAAAATAACTATGATTATCGCCCGATATCTAGGATTTTCACAAATAACTATAGATACGGGGAGGTAACCCTAGTTATCGTCAATAACTATTGCAATTGATATGGATTAATTGTGCAAACTGCTTGCCATATGATTAGTTCGGCAAATTCGCTCTTATTTAGTCATATAGCTAATATATAATAGTACAATTAATGTTAACCACACCCGGGGCATTGAAGTATACCACCATGAACTTTGAATAGGCAGCTCTAAAGTTCATTTCCAAATATGATGTTAAGGAGCTGCTAATAGTAGAATCTGTGCATTAATTAACGCAATTAACTGGCTAATTAATTTTGACATTATTTTGGTTGCTTTTAATTTTCAATAGGCAATTTCTCCCGTGTAATGGATCCATTTACCGGCAGTCCGTTCATACTGAGAACCCTGCTGTTGTGCACACTAATCAGTAAAATAGTGTGCATTATAGAATAAAGTGAAATCTTATCTCCTGACATATTTCCTGGGCATGTTTGTCAATACACGACAATCATGGCACTACTAATCTACCGTACTGTGTCATATACAAATGAATGTTACTTAAGACTCTGTGAAAGCTGGCTGCTGGGCTGCTGACATCACATTTCAACATCCTATTAAGTCAATTTTCAGGTTTTCAAGTTCATTTCATATATTCATTTACCCTCGAATTGTCGTGAGAAAGCGATTATAATGCAGTTCAGGCCATCTCGGAATTTCTTCCTAATCCACTAGAATTATGATGCTGTTTCAGAATTGCTTCACATACCACCCGATGAAAAATTAGGAAAATTCAAGTTATTTTATACCATATAAGCTTGTAGTGTCATAGTGATTAGAATGCATTTCAGGCCGTTTCCGAATTTCGTACATCAGTCAGTAAGTTTAGTCTGCTAGGCTGCTAACTTCACATTTCAACAGCCTAGTTAAACATGAATTTTTAAGTTTTTAAAGCTCATTTCACATCATTGTAGCTCGTATTGCCGTCAGAAAGTGATCATGCTGCATTTCAGGCCGTTGCATAATTTTTTAACATTTACCAGAGCTTAAAAAGAAGAAAACACATTCAGGTTGATATCATCTCGAATAAGCTTGTTTTGTGCTAAAAAGTGATAAAAATGCATTTGAGGCCGTTTCCGACGTTCTCACATCAATAGGTAATTTTAGGCTGCTAGGCTGCTAACTTCGCATTTCAGCAGCCTAGTTGAAAGTGATTTTTTTAAGTTTTTAAAGTGCATTTCCAGTCATTGTAGCTCATATTACCGTCCGAAAGTGATCATGATGCGTTTCAGGCCGTTGCAGAATTGTTTGCCCATTTCCCCCGCATAGAAAAAAGATAACAAATTCAGTTTGATTTCATCTCGAATAAGCTTGTTTTGTGCTAAAAGTGATTAAAATGCATTTGAGGCCGTTTCCGACGTTCTTACATAAATCGGAAAGTTTACGCTGCTAGACTGCTAGGCTGCTAACTTCACATTTCAGCAGCCTAGCAGAAAGTGAATTTTTAAGTTTTTAAAGCTCATTTCATATCATTGTAGCTCGTATTACCGTCCGAAAGTGATCATGATGCGTTTCAGGCCTTTGCAGATTTTTTTGCCCATTTCCTCCGCATAGAAAAAAGAAAACAAATTCAGTTGATTTCATCTCGAATAAGCTTGTTTTGTGGTAAAAGGTGATTAAAATGCATTCGAGGCCGTTTCCGACGTTCTCACATCAATCGGTAAGTTTAGACTGCTAGGCTGCTAACTTCCCATTTCAGCAGCCTTGTTAAAAGTGAATTTTTAAGTTTTATAAGTGCATTGCATATCATTGTAGCTCGTATTGCCGTCCGAATGTGATCATGATGCATTTCGGGGCGTTTCAGAATTTTTTCACATTTCACAAGCTTAAAAAATATAACAAATTAATGTTTATTTCATCTGGAATAAGTTTGTTGTGTGCTTAAGAGTGATTATTATGCATTTCAAACCTTTTCCGAAATTCTTTAATCTATCGCTAAGTTAAGGCTGCTAGGCTGCCAACTTCAGGCTGCTAGGCTGCTGGGCTGCTACACACACATTTCAGTAAATTCTTATGGTTTTAAATAGATGTCTTTTTCAAAAAGTTTAAGATCATTTTGTGTTCAGAAAGGGATTGTGATGCAGTTTAAGCGACTGGAAAATTTCTTTACATTTCACCAGATTAGAAATTTGATAAAAATCAGGTTCATTATGTATGAGATAAGCTTGAAGTGTCTTTAAAAAGTGAAAATAATGCATTTCAAGCCGTTTCAAAAATGTTTACATTTATCGGTAAGTTAAAGCTGCTAGGCTGCTGGGCTGCTAGGCTGCTAACTTCAGGCTGCTAGGCTGCTGGGCTGCTAGGCTGCCAACTTCAGGCTGCTAGGCTGCTACACACACATTTCAGTAAATTCTTATGGTTTTAAATAGATGTATTTTTCAACAAGTTTAAGATCATTTTGTGTTCAGAAAGGGATTTTGATGCAGTTGACTCGATTGGAGAATTTCTTTACATTTGACCAGATTAGAAATTTGATAAAAAATTTAGGTTGATTTCGTATTAGGTAAGCTTAAAGTATCCTTAAAAACTGAAAATAATGCATTTCAAGCCGTTTCCGAAATTCTTTCATCGATCAGTAAGTTAAGGCTGCTAGACTGCTAGGCTGCTAACTTCATATTTCAGCAGCCTAGTAAAACGTGATATTTTTAGTTTTTAAAGTGCATTTCATATCATGATTGTAGCTCGTATTTCCGTCCGAATGTGATCATGATGCATTTCAGGCTGTTTCAGAATTTTTTCACATTTCACAAGCTTAAAAAAATATAACAAATAAGGGTTTATTTCATCTGGAATAAGTTTGTTGTGTGCTAAAGAGTGATTATTATGCATTTCATACCGTTTCCGATATTCTTTAATCTTTCGCTAAGTTAAGGCTGCTAGGCTGCCAACTTCAGGCTGCTAGGCTGCTACACACACATTTCAGTAAATTCTTATTTTTTTAAATAGATGTCTTTTTCAACAAGTTTAAGATCATTTTGTGTTCAGAAAGGGATTGTGATGCAGTTTAAGCGACTGGAAAATTTCTTTTCATTTCACAAGATGAGAAATTTGATAAAAAAAATCAGATTTATTTCGTATTAGATAAGCTTAAAGTGTCCTTAAAAAGTGAAAATAATGCATTTCAAGCCGTTTCCAAAATTCTTACATCTATACGTAAGTTAAGGCTGCTAGGCTGCTAGGCTGCGAACTTCAGGCTGCTGGGCTGCTACACACACATTTCAGTAAATTCTTATGGTTTTAAATAGATGTATTTTTTTTCAACAAGTTTAAGATCATTTTGTATTCAGAAATTGATTTTGATGCAGTAGAAGCGATTGTAGAATATTTTTACATTTCACCAGATTAGAAATTTGATACAAAAAAATCAGGTTAATTATGGAAGAGATAAGCTTTAAGTGTCCTTAAAATGTGAAAATAATGCATTTCAAGCCGTTTCCGAAATTCTTACATCTATCGGTAAGTTTAGGCTGTTAGGCTGCTGGGCTGCTAGGCTGCTAACTTCAGGCTGCTAGGCTGCTACACACACATTTCAGTAAATTCTTATGGTTTTAAATAGATGTATTTTTTTCAACAAGTTAAAGATCATTTTGTGTTTAGAAAGGGATTGTGATGCAATTGAAGCGATTGGGGAATTTCTTTACATTTCACCAGATTAGAAATTTGATAAAAAATCAGGTTCATTATGTATGAGATAAGCTTGAAGTGTCTTTAAAAAGTGAAAATAATGCATTTCAAGCCGTTTTCGTAAATCTTACATCTATAGGTAAGTTAAGGCTGCTAGGCTGCTGGGCTGCTAGGCTGCCAACTTCAGGCTGCTAGGCTGCCAACTTCACGAACCTACGTAAGTAATTATCCTTTTTTCTATATCAACAGTTAAGATCTTTCCGTGTTACTACGGTTTTATGTGACCTACATGGTAATGTGTTTATCTTCTAGAAGAAAGGAGGCTGTGACAAGTCAAGGCGGAATGTTATAGTATTGCGACTTTTGCCGTTATGTTTCTCCAATCGAGAACAACGTAAACTACTTAAACGGTATACAACTCTGACAGGTTTAAATGCATTTGGAGTTAGGTACTTTGGGTACACGTTGTAGAATGAAAGCAAAACAAAACAAAACATCATCGTCAACAACAACATCAACAGCAGCATCAGCAATAAGAACAAAACCAAATGCGCTGGTCAAAGTATATATGGGTTGACAGGGTTGATTGTATTTAAAAATGGAAAGAGTAGGGTTAAGATACTGATGTGCTATTTTTGTCGGCACTGTTTTGTTTGCAGTAGAATAACGTATTTTATTCCAATTTCAAACATTTATTCAGTTCGTAGCGAAACGTACAACCATTTGCAATAACAGATATCAATATTCACATTTGGAAAATCCAAATTATATATGTGAACACTTAACAACAAATATGTTTCTTATCTCAACTTAGACTGTCAATTCAAATCAGGCAAACATAGATGTCAGTACAGCTGTATCACCATAGTTACCAAATACTTAACAACTTGACAATCATATAACCTCTTAATTGAGATTAAGATACTGCGTCTTTGTTTCTTTGTCTGTAAAGATTTTTTTATCTATATCCTGGGTTTAAATGCTTATGACTGATAATTATTGCTTACAACAACCTTAAGGAAAATTTATAAAATTTTTGAAACGGGTTTTTCACTGCATAACAATACTTTGTGTCGAACTAGATCTCCAATCTCAGTTTTATGATCTTGGGCCTTGATCCGCTAACATTTTGAATATATCACATGCACACGGAAATAATAAACATTTGAAATAATATTCATTCAAACTTGTCGTCCAAAAATCGAAATCTATTCGGCTTAATTGTATCTGACTGAAAAAGTCAAAAAATACGATGAGGCTGATTTATTTATTGCACGCAGTTTGACTTAAATACCCGAAAAGTTAAAAAATCCGACAAGAAGACGCATCACGAAAAAGTCCATGACTTTTGAGTGCAGACATATACATGTACCTGCGCGCATCCTATGGGTTTAACACGCTCAATGGCTAAAACTTTTATTACTTTGGTTTATGAAAGAATCGACCATTTACGTATCAGTGAAGTTTTAAATTGAAGAAATAATCGAAAATGGTAATAAATGTTTCCAATTTGCGATTCAAAAATGGAAAATGGAAAATTGTGCACTGTTAGGGTGGCTATACCAGGTGACCTTTTGGATGTCATGCACACACAAATCACTCGCTTCTTGTAGGTTTTCGCTTATTTCTCAGTAATTTCGGATAAAGAACACCGCACTCCTGTTAAAAAGCATTTTCACTGACATTTAACCTACATTATCAATCGACTGCCGTTTTCTCAAACATTAAAGACACATTCACACTTTCAACCAAAATTTGTCTTTGAATGTTTGAGAAAACGGCAGCCGATTGATAATGGAGGTTAAATGTCGATGAAAATGCTTTGCAACAGGAGTGCGGTGCTCTCTATCTGATCGAAATCGGTCCAGAAATAACTGAGAAATAAGCGAAAACCTACCTGTAGCGAGTGATTTTTTGTGTGCACGACATCCAAAAGGTCACGTGATATAGCCACCCTTACTATTGTGTAAGTTGAACATATGTGGTGCAATTTATCTAGCACCTATTTACACTTGATCGTCTCCGTTATCACTTTGAAAATAATTACGAATATTAATACATTTACGTGTTATTCGATCCGAAGAAATGTCAACAAGGATAAATTTGGCGTACATTACAATAACATCGTATCACTAGGAGCTTTTGTATTTTTTTTATATCTGACGATGCGATGCTATTAATTTCCTTTTGAAATTAATAAATTATCATGGTCTGTCACCTTGAAAGGATATGTGAGGATTTAGTTTCAGTCTGGGTTTCATATTATCCCCCGCCTCTCAAGAAAACAAAAACACGTATCTACAAATAATCTATTATTAGGTAGCTGTGATAATGTTTTCACACTTAAATTTTATTTATTACATTTTCTCTTCCTTTGTTCAATTTCTGCACGGAACCATATTTACACCAGTTTGGTCCCAATTGATCACAAAAGTTGTAACTAGTTATGAAATTCCTTTCAATTAGCGAAATTAAGCCAATGTTTGACCCGCCATTTTTCATCAAGGGTTTTATTTTGGCGGTCTGGTTTGTTTGCGCCAATTTATGACCCTGCAAAATTAAAACGCTTCAAAATAAGGTAACATTTGAAACCGTCAATATTAAGCGCTATACAGTATACAATATTAACTGACATATAAATCTGGTAGTATTTAAGGGTATAAACACTTGACGGATATTTGATATTTGTTGATAAATTTGTCTATTTATAGGTACGAATTCATTCATTTTCATTACAGGTTCACCTTCAGTTTTCAAAAATAAAGCGACGGACGCATACATTTATTGGTGCACCAGCACTTGTTACCTTTTAAGCCTTTTCGTACGCCATAAATAAGGATTATGGGCGCTTTGTACAATATTAGGAGGCACAAATATATGGCTAGGCAATGCGCGATATTAATACTCGCAGTTCTTTGATTTTTCTATTCATTCGAACAAGAAATTTGACCAATAGACCACTAAATAAGTACATGTGTTTGGGAAGAGCTTGATAATTTCTTGTCAAATACTTCATTTCAGTTTGACCCGCAATAAAATCCTTACAAATATACTACATATTTTGTTGACTGTCGATCATATACTTTACATTAATGGAAAGCTTTGTTTAAACATGGTTTATAATATTAGACTATATAACCCAGTTTAAACCTTATACTCCAAATATACTGGATTTATCGCACGTGCAATCAGTGTAGAACCAGATTAGCTGGCACATTCGTGTTATCTGATCTGGATCTGCACTGGTCACATCCTGGCCAGAAATAACCCAATGAATCTAAAGGAAATATTGTAAATCCTGATCAGACGGCACTGCTCGCCCATGGGATGACAGCCATATCACATGATCAGACGGCACTGCTCGCCCATGGGATGACAGCCATATCACATGATCAGACGGCACTGCTCGCCCATGGGATGACAGCCATATCACATGATCAGACGGCACTGCTCGCCCATGGGATGACAGCCATATCACATGATCAGACGGCACTTCTCGCCCATGGGATGACAGCCATATCACATGATCGGACGGCACTGCTCGCCCATGGGATAACAGCTATATCACACGAAGTAAAGGGTTAATCTTAACCGTGTTAAATATTGGTCTTATAATCAAAATCGCAGTAAAAAATTATATATTACATAGAATATGCATTTTAAAACTACAATTTTTGACGGTGTGTTTTCGCATATTTTGATAGAATGGAATAACACATGTATCAGTGACGTGACACCATTTTTACAAAAAAACAAAACAAAACAAAACAAAAACAAAACAAAACAAAACAAGGGTTGTAAGGGTTGGCAGGGGGTGGAACGGCAGGCCATGCGCCAGTGGGAATTCTCAGTATTAACACTTTCCTCCAAAGACACACCTTTATTGCATGGGCGAACAGTTCAGATCCAGATCATCCAGCACATCCGTTCCGTTTGATCAGGATCTTAACTGTTCGCTTTTTGATTCGTTAGGTTATTTCTGACCAAAATGCGACCAGTGCAGTGGTCACACATGCGTAAAATGCGTATATATGGAGGAAAAGGTTAAAATCGGTTAAGGTTAACTTTATACAGACTTACCGATCTTTTTACATAGACTATTAGGATAACAAAGCAGATTATTTAGGATTTACTGTGAAAGTTGAATATAATTGAATATTATACATTCATACAAAAAATCAGGGGCCAAGATCATAAAACTTTGTTTGGAGACTAGTATCAAATCTTAATCATACGATTGGCTGAAATGGAGACGTTTTTCCAATTCAGCCAAAAAGATGCTTGAGCTATTTCAGCCAATCAGATGCTTGAGATTTGAGACTGGTTTCCAGTTTTTGTTTGATGATCTTGCTCATAAGAATACACAAATCATGCAGAGTTTTATAAGAATTATAATAAAAAAATTATTTATTTTACATTGGTTACATGGACGAAACAAGTTCAGATACATCTATCACACTCGTGTGACTGCTTCCTTCGTAAACACCAGTTAAGAAAGGTCACCATTTTAGCTAATCAGGGCTGGAAGTTATAAAACTGAGATTGAAAACCAGTCTCAAATCTCAAATATCTGATTGGCTAAAATGGCGGCCAATCAGATGCTTGAGTTTGAGACTGGTTTCTATTCTATAATATTGAGGCCTGATGCTTGAGATTTGAGAATGGTTTCAAGTTTCAGTTTTATTCCCATGATTATAAAACTTGTTTTTGTGCTCAGATCAATTCCGTTTTCAAACTTAAAATGTCTAAAACATTTAATATGATTCATTTATTTTAAATAACTGCCTTTTTCTGCAGTTGTAACTGAGATCAATTAT